>JARFOD010030391.1:0-10623 GCA_031763545.1 Mopalia muscosa
ACAGGAACCAAAATGTTACCTGCAAAACTAGACCATGTAGGGAAGCTTTGAATAAAATATTAATGTGATTGGAGCAGTAGTTTCTGAGATATAGTGATAACAAGAATTGTTATGGGATGGACGGACGGACCACAGAAAGTGATGAGAATAGCCCCAAAAAAAAAATAAAGCTTTAATAGGGCGAAAGTTAATTACAACACAAGACAAATTTGCCATATATTGCCTGGAGTGTGTATACTGTTAAAAATTATATTGTGTTTTGCATATCAAAAGGTTGATCAAGTTGACAGATAAAAGGACACATGTGTGATCAGTACACTGGCAGGAAATTGTATTGCAACTCAACTGGGGAAAGTTGTTAATATTCCAGTGGTCTCTCCACCTTCGCATTAATTCTAATGTTTGCAGGGGTTTTAATGTTAACCCTTTCATGCATGGAAAAGATTTTTACATCAGATTTGAGCACCAATTGTTTTTTTTTATTGATTTGGGACATATGAATGGAAAATCGTCGAAATTTGAAAATCAACTACATATGGTCACTAGAATAGCCTTTATGGGTTTGGAAGTGATGGGTAACCCAGTTTAAAATTTTGGTGGGGGCAAAGTTTGCTTACTATAGTTACCTGTATGCATGAAAGGGTTTAGTGATGTTGGTTTCTAGTGGCAAAAGCTATTTGGTATTATTAATACTTGTTTAAAGCATGTCCATGGATAATAATTTTTTGTTCACTCACTAAATCTGATTGCAAAGTTACTGTGCGACTTGCTCATAAACCTGATGGCCAACACGAATTTGGTTCCGTAAAAAGCACATGCTAACCACTTAACCAAGGCTGCGGGCTTACTTAAAACTTAGAATATTTTCTTCTAATAATGATTGACACAGGACTTCTCATACTTGTTTGTGCAAGTTTGGAGGAAAGCAAACCTTGAAAACTTATTGAAATGCAATCTTATTTGGTTTTAAGAGGAGGACACTACATTCCAATTATAATAAAAATCTTAATTTACAAAGGCTTGACAAACCCTGAGATTTCTGCAAAGGCATGAACAATACTGTATAAGAGAACCCTATATCCTTTGAAGCAAGAATATACCCTTTGGGTAAAGAACCTTTACCATGATTCAAATATTTGAAGAAACTGAATTACCCCTTTATTTTTGGAAGCGACAACTTGTTTTTGTTTCTCTAGTTTTGCTCTTGTCTCTGCTAGTTCCAATTCCAGTCTCTCCTGCTGAAGTTTCAGTAATTCTTGTTGTTTGGCTATCAACTGTTGCCTCATTTCTGACTCATCATCAGGTTTTACTGTAGGATCTTCTATGGGCTCTGTAGGAGGCTAAGACAAAAATAAGACATTCTTCAAACCATTTTGATCAATCTGTAAGGTTATGGATTTTATTTGTGATTAGGACTTTATTTGGTCAGTAATTGATGTAGTTAAATATACCTTGGACAAATCACCCAGCTATCCAGTAGAACTCTGGTATGTAGACCAAGTCATTTTAACTAGGGTGTGTGGCACCTCTGTCTGATGTGACATTACGTACTAGGCTAAATAGGTAAATCCACTCCCAAACATCAGGGTTTCTGGTGTCTGGATACATTTTGTCTCTATTACACTGTATTACCCATGAAATTATCATAGATATTAGTTTTTCACCATTATCTGGATCACACCCATGTAGACAGCAGGAGCATTCGACTGGACGTTTTTGGTGAGCCATGTTCCACAAATTTTGTTTGCTTGTACATTTGTGAAGTTTTATTGAGAATGATTTTTTCCCCTTAATATTAGTCAAATGTTTAGACAGCATAGCACAAATGTTCAAGTGATACAAAATTTGTAGAAGACGGCTTCACTGTGACTAGAACATAATGCAAATATTGAATTCACATGTTGACAAATAATGCCTGAAAAGCTCACGAGGGCGTCACCGTATTGACTATGAATTAATGTGCAAGAAATCACTTTGACGGACATATTGTCAGGAAGTACTAAAGTGCAGTTATATACGTGCTCAAAGAAATCATCCTGTTGAATAGTGCATCATTTCCGATTTTTTGCTTTTCTTATATGAATTATTGTTTGATTGAGGTTCAAAGTCCTAATCAAGGGTATTTCACTTATAACAGGACTACTGACTATCCATTTCACACTTTTCTTTACTTAAATATGGTGGAAAACTAGGAGGTAACCTTGTTAAAACCACCCCTGCAATTGCAAGAGCCACATTGTGCCACACCAGATGGTGGACAGAGGGACTTTAACCCATCCTTGTCACATGATTTATCACAAATTGTGTTAACTGAAATATAGTACAAAGAATAAATTGTGCAAAGAAACAACTGGATGAATGAATTTCAAAATTTTATAATTTCTTTATTAATGTTCTAATCGGTCCTTATTTAAGAAATAGTCCATATAAACAATCAGCTACTTGCACCAAACATCTTTTTTTTTCAACATCTTGTAGCAGAACATGCTTCTTTAGAATTCAACCTTTGTTCCATACACTAAGCTTGGTGAAAATATACCAGAGTGTGTGACTTTATAAAAAAAATTTGACACCAAAATTTCAGTTTGAATGTTGCACATCAACTAATTGTTTGATAGGGGGGTTAAGACTCATGCTTAACACTTGAACCGATGTAGACAAGTATAACCCAAAATATCAAACACACAACAGCCAGCTCTACGATGATTCCTGATTTCCTTTAACATCTTATGGATTCAGGCTGAACTTTCACTCATATAAAAAGGACAAACCCCTTGATGTCAACAATACAAACAGTGCCAACATTCTTGACGATTACAATAGTAAGAAAGATGAAATGCTAAATTAACATTACAGGAAGCTATAACAAATAGACTTCTGTTGACCTTTGCACCAGCCAATCAGTACCGGATAGGGAATCTTATGGCTAAATTATATCAGGGCAGATTAGATTTAGGACATCAGAAAAGAAATCTTTCTTTCTAAACATCCCATGGAAAATTAGATGTTCCAATATTTGAAACAGATTTAACTTCATTTATTTATCCAAGCCTTTCATCACATCTTTCACAAACAAATTCTAAAATGTACAAGTAATTTACAACAACAATCTTAAATAGTCAAAACAGGTGTCCATTTAGTCCTAAATGACTGCTCTAGAGATATGAAACAGCAAAGCGCTCCGCAATAGTACCTGTTTTATGAATTTGGGGTTTATATGAATACTTCCAGGTCCTTTAGATGGAGCAGTTATCGGCCAGGCTGGGTCCATTTGGTTTACTCGTACATCAATCATATACAGTTTTCTGTCAGGAAAAATCTCATTCCAAGTTTGTCTTAACTTGAACATTGATTGGCGAGTCTTTTCATCTACCTATATATACAATGTCAATGTAATTGTCTATCAGCTTTATTGTATCACAATAAACATTCAGAACTAGGAGTATTTTTTAAATGTGTTAAACATAAATTTAGCATAAACTCACAAATCTTCAATCAAGAAAATTAGAGAGAACAGATGAAACACAAAATACTCAATGCTTTTATCTGACATAATTAAGCTATGTGACAAATAAATGAAAGTTTTCAAAACTATCAAAATAAAGTTTCCACTTAACTATTGTTTGATTATAAGTTTACATTGATAATTGGTTAAACTACAAAGTTATTGACAGTGTTAGTACAAAAACAATGAAAAGCAAGAAGTGCAAGTCAGCATCAAGAATACATCAGTGCTGCATCCCATAAGAGAGCATCTAACAGTCCTCTTCATCTTTCAAGTTAACAAGACAGGAAAACGGTGTTTGTTTGATGTTTAACGTCGTACTCAAGGGTATTTCACTTATATGACGACGGACACAAATACAGGACATCTGAAAACACCAGGGTAACAGCAAAGCAACCTCTTTTCTCGCCTCTTACGATCGACCGTGGAAGCCAAGGGAGTATTCTGCAGGGCCATGGCCCACCCGCTCCCTCACGGGCAAGGAAAACGGCGAAGGCAATAAAACTATCGTTTAGTTAGACTTGGATCACCACTGAAACTTGCCCAAACTGGGTTTGTGAAAATTAACTGAAACTAGGTTGCAACTCTATGCAAAAAGACTGATCAAATACAGTTTCTGGTCTATCTAGTCACAAAATTAAAAAAAAATAATTTCATAGAGTTTCCTTAGGAGAGTTGTATTGTAAAATTTCTTTACTCAGACTCGATCAAAAAGGTTCAGTCGTACAAATGTTCATTTCATGCAATCTACACTTAGCTCTACTCTATAACCCATTACTGGAGGACATAATTTCCAGCACACTATCAAGATACCAATATTCTATTACAGACAATACATCCACTGCAAGGTGGAAATTATTTCATAAAAGTTCAATAATTGTTATTTTTGAGAGCTGCTAACCTTTTCAAACACTCCACAGAATATTTGTACGATGTTTGCTGTGAAGGCAGTAATATAATTAGAGCGAGGTAGATTCTTAAGTATGGAGTCAATAAGGTACATTACAGATAACTTCACTGCTGGCTTGGCCTGTAAACAACAAGAATACTCAATTCAGGATTAGTAACAAAAAGTGCTTAACAGTTTAGGTTTTGTTTACAAACTCTAGAAAGATAAATAAGCACATGCTTTGCGTAATGTGTCCACAACACAATACAACTTCAGAAAAATGGACTGTCAAAAAATAAATTGGCTTTTCAATGGACAATTCAGTCATACTTACCAAAAAATACCTTATTCATGTCAGGGTTGTAAGTAATTTACAACCAACTTTAAGCAGAAATAAATGATAGTTTTGCAATGCAAATCCTTCCAGTCAGGTCATCATTTCAAGATTTTTGTTTGTTTGATTGGGGTTTAATGTCGTAATCGAGGGTATTTCACTTATATTATTACGGATTGTCCACTTCACACTGTTCCATGCCAAACAGGGGAATCAGAAGCAACAGCAGCATTTTTATTTTTTATAAGAAGCCTATTATAAATAAGCTGTTTCATTCTTTACAGATTTTACCTAGTTGTTGAGCAAATTTTATTTTTGGTTGAAACTCCACATTCATCTCATTTTCCGTTTCACTCACTACCTATTTGACACTGTACGGTTTATGGTAAGAGCTGCACTATGTCTTTCTTCTTTCGAAACTTTCAATAAATGGCACACTTGTACAGACTACTATAAAGGTTTACTTTAGGCAGGATCCAATCAAAAAAAAATCGAAAACAAAGGAGTCTCTTGAATTTTGGTTTTTGAAGGAAATCGATCAAATACAGCTAGAGAAATGAGCATGGGCACGATCCTAAAGGCAAACACAGACTTATGAAAAGGCCTCAATAAAAGTTGCATATGCTTATGAAATAATATGTAGCACATCAGGCTATGAGAGGATTAAGACACATTTGCCTGTTTGTTTGAATGGGGCTTAACGTCTTACTCAAGGGTATTTCACTTATATCACGTGCCAGCCCAATGGGATGTGTTAGAGCGCAAAGTGGGGAGTTTTGTTCTTGCCGACCTTTTGTTTCAGGTATGGGGAGTTTTGTTTTTGCCAACCTTTTGTTTCAGGTATGTCTGAAGTAAGTTATTTCTAGTCTGTACAGTAGCATTAGTAATTGTTTGACAGCGAATAAAGAGCAAGTCATCCTCAGCGTCGCTGAAAACAAGGACCATGACGGAACAATCCAAAGACATTACAAGGCCATCACAAACATACGCTCCATGTTGCCCCTCAACTCAGAGAGCACCATAACTAAACGAAGCAGCCTCTCCCAAGTTTTTTTGAAAGCTGATTTAATTTTTGTGTTCTGATTTACAGTTTAAGATTGAACTACTAAAGATCAGACAAGAAATAAAAAGAAAAAAAGGAAGTGTTGCTAACAGATTCTTCTTCAAAAACATCAAAAAAAGGATTCATACAATAAAATTTACAAAATTAATAAGGCAAGTGTTTTTATCTCCCTACACAAGTTTTTTCTGCACGATCTTGTTTTCCATTTTCGTTCTAGATAAGAGAATGAATGTTTTACGATGGATTGCTTCGATTTGTTTGTTCAGAATTTAACATTGTACTTAAGGTATTTCACTTATAGGACAGATGGTTGGACGCATACTCTCTTATTTAAATAATTCAGAAAACCAAGAGTATTTCACTTATAGGACGGATGGTTGGACGCATACTCTCTTATTTAAATAATTCAGAAAACCAAGAGGAAAACTTTTAAAAACCACCAATGATAGATGGTTTCACCTTAATTGATTTGGGCACACTTGTAACAGTGGAAACCAGGCAGAAATGTCACATCTATCGATAGATAAAAAAAATTAAAAAATGTGTCTACAGAGTTTTCTAAAAAAAAATTCCTGTGCATATGCACAGGAATTTTATTTTAGGAAAATCTGTAGACACATTTTTTAAAAATTTTTTATCTACTCTATATATATTTGATTGTTGGATAGGGGTTTAACGTCGTGTTCAATGGTATATCACACTGTTCGTTGCCTTATCAAGGTGGAAAACTGGCATGAAACCTTGAAAAAAACACCCCCGCTTGAGACTGAGCTACAACATGTGGCTCACTCATATACCAGAGGGTCTTAAGACAGATTCGATCCTGTGAAAGGTACATTGAAGTAGGCTTATAAAGCGCACTTGCTAATCACTAAGCCGCAGCCCTATATCAGTTTGAAGGTACCGTACCTCAAATTCAGTCGCTGCAATATATGGCATGGCTATATTTACACCACAAACATTGGTAGACATCCATGGTTTCAAAAATTTCTACAGTGAAAACACATCTCCGGTGAAATCTTCTAGCTGTAATTCTAGCTCTCCAACAGCGTTGTCAAGGACCTCCTCTGGCTCTTTGATCACATGGACCCAAGGTAGCATTTTTTTTAACTGGATCTTGTATTTGGCGAACTGATCATCAATGTAATATTCACATCGTAACGCTTAACAGGGATTGATAGAAGTTGTTTTGTGGAATATTTTAGCCCTTTGCAGCTTACCCCTAATTCAATAACTCAATGTCGGGGACGAAAATTCAGTATTTATCTTTTATGAGTAGGACAGTGCTCCTATCCAAATTTAATCCAACCTAAAAAGCTTCAGATGACAAAGGGCTGTTAAAAAAGGAATTTCATTCAATTCTGGTAAATGCATTTTTTTTAAGTAAATGGTACTCCAGAAAATTACTTCTATTAATCCCAGCATAATTACAGACGTTGATACAATAAACCAAGATTAATTCTCCTTACCGGAGATTACGCATCATATATATAATCGCTCAATCCTGGACTGGAGACAAATTATTCCCATATGATTATTCCCAAACTGGGATCATCTATGAAAGATTCACTTCATTACACATTTATTTATTACAAGTTTGTAATCAATATAGGATAATTAACAACCATATGGCACATGAATTTGAGGCTACCCTTATTACATCAGTAATCAAAACCGTGAGATGTATAAGTAATCACGCTGGTGTGGTTTAAGTGTACAGTAGATATGCTTGCCCATTTCTCCTCTCACATGAACTGGTTGTTAAATATCCTGTATGCAAAGAATGACATTAAAGAAGAAAACAAAAGAACAGTTTTATTCAAGTCTTTTCACATAACAGCCATAACAAACTTAACAAACAGCTGGTCTTTAATCAAAGATTCAGGTTGGGCAGCAAGGGATTACTGATTAGGCAAAAAGGAACCAGCTTTCCAGACATTTTGGGGATTTGATTGTTAATTACTAGCCTTTATCTCCTTCCCAAAGGAACATTACTGCCCTTCCCTCATATCTCAGACAAAGTGTTTCCAAGTTTTTTTTACGTTCTGGTATGTTTATACATGTATAGTTTTTGTACCTACAATATAGGTACAGAATAAACCTAACAAATAGTCCAGTATACCTATTATAAGACTAGGTTAGATACCAATATTTTCCTCAGGTACATGGACTGGTATTCTGTGCGAGAATATCCCCAGAACAGGTTTTCATTGCATTTCACCATTCTGCTTATGGCTATAATATGCCAGCAGGAAGAAAACTCCTTGCAAAGTCATCTCACGGATTGATCACAGGACTGATTCTCCTTCGCTTAAGGGGGTTAATTACTAGTTGTATAGGTGGTGCATCACATCAAGAGGCAGTCGAATTCTCAGTGAGATAAGTAGTTCTTGCAAAAATCCCCGAAAGAGTTCCTGTATATTTGCCATACTAGGCATTATTAACTTAATCATTAGCTTCATTGGTCAAAGGCTGAATTCATCAACAATCAATTTATGAAATAAAAGCAAATTAGCTTTACTAAGCAACTAGGTTGGATTGAATAGCTCTTTGAACAACAACCCAATTTAAGGACTCATTACCATATCATAAGTCAAAATTAAAAGAGGCATTATATACATGTATGACCAAGATTCAACACAGTCCATACAAGATGGGCTTGGAACAGACGGAGGTTAATCATCGAAGCCAGTATTTTTTCCATGAAGTTGAATGATTTGACCTACATTTCAAATTTAACTCTGTAAAATTTAAATGAAGACTTTATCTGAAGATATACTGCTACCTTTTCCAAGGCAAATAAAACAAATTATATTTTAAAATTTAATTTCATTAGATGATTATTATAATTTAAAAAAAATCACTTTACAAAGTTTAATTATTACATAGCAGTATAACTTCAGCTATAAATGTGTAGACCAATTTTTGTTGGATATCTTTGAGCACAAAAGCATAGATGGTGGGCAAAACCAAGACTTCTCTGTTAAAAGTTCCAGTCTCATTTTACAAAACACTTTCATGTGTTTTCAATTTGAACACTGAATCGATAAACCATGGGCACTATCCCCAGATTGTCTGGGTGTATGTTGATTGGTCAATGCTATCCTTATGGTACTTCACGTTTGGTACAGCTTCTCTAAAGTCAAAGATTATGGGCTTCAAATCATTGCCTAAAGCAGGTCTTGTCGGTCATAACTCTTTTCAACTCTTTTGTGGCATCTTAAAGACATTTTCCAGATAGGTTAATTCGGCTGAATTCTGATATAATTTTATTAAGGAGATGCGTTTAGCCTTTAAGACTTTCAGATCCAGAATTTGTCCGACTGATGCCATATCACACATACTAAGCTTAATAATTAACGCAAGTGGTTTGGAAAAAGGCTTTACAGCTTTTTGGGGTATTTTTCCAAATTTGCAAATACCAAAGCATAATGAGATAGTCTTATCCTCTAGGGAACACTTGAAACTGCTCAGTCACTAATCTGTTGAGTGGAGTAAAAACCCATGAAAACTTGAAACCGTCTTTCAGCTGATGTTTGTCTTGTTTTTCCAATCATCGCATAATTATAGTCTTTTTTTCCAATTTTCAAGCGAGCAGGTCTTACTGTATTTGTTCTTTTCGTATAAGAATGTCTATGTTGATATTAAAGGAATAGAACCTCTTTACGACAGGAATTCTATCCCCCGGAAAAAAATACTGCCATCTTATTTTTAAATTATCATAATATAACATCTTTGCATAGGTGTATAGTCTTCCCAAACACCTGTCAAATGTTCATGGTAAACAGCAGTAATTCAGAGGATAGAATTCGATCAACCCTTTGTGGGTACTTTGACGTAAAACGGGTGGCCCTTCAACCACAATTTGACATGGTAATCAGATAAATGAATAGCGCAACACAAAGCTAGATTGATATATGATCAGGGGAGTTTTTGTTTTAAAATACATCGGCAACCGAAAATTATCTGACCATGTCCTGTTACTTTTTTTCTTTGCAAGTAAAACAATTAATTTTTTTGTCTGACATACAAACTCATAAAACTAATGAGGCACAAGAAGCTATTGAGCTTTTTATTATCATAAGCGGCATACCATTTTGTAGTATGTGATCTTAAGGTTACAAAGGTATCTGGATAAACAAGAGATTCCCAAGGCCCAAGATTACATGTATCACCTGGTTTGGCTCATTTCATAGATTAATTGATGTTTTATGCTATGCTAAAGGGTATTTCACTTATATGAATGCAGTGTATTCATAATCTTCCTTACTAACTTATTAGCTTATTAATGATACCGCCAAATATGTGAACAGATGTTAATTTTGGGTTTTTTATTAAGAATATGTGTGTATTGCAAATGAGAACTGAATGTAAACACCATGTAGTGCTTTCCAGGAGAAAGTATGTTGAGTGTGTTCTCTCTCTTTTAAAAAGTTAAAAATCACTCATTTGACATTACCAATGAGAGTTGTCTTCTACTTGAGTGCTATTTGCCTATTTAACAGGTTGACTGTACAGGGCCTTGGTTAGTTACAAGTATTTAAACAGCCTTAATCAGACTAAATTTCTTGGTATAGACAAAGACAAATAGAAAAATATAACATTTTATTTTTTTTTATTAATATTTTTAAAATTTATAATGGTATGAATAATTGATCACTTACAGTTACAACCCTCACAATTCAGAAATATGCCTCGGCAAAAAAAAGTGCTGAGGCTAATTCAATTTGCCTTGGCAAAAATAAGTTTACCTCTGCAATTTTTACAAGTTTAGCAAAAGACTATGAAAAATACTCTGAAGCTCAAAAAATCTGTTTTATTTCAATTTTGCA
>JARFOD010030402.1:0-24179 GCA_031763545.1 Mopalia muscosa
CCCCCGGGGTGGGGGGGGGGGGGGGGGGGGGGGGGGGGGACTTTGACTTAAATCTGTATCTTTCAAGCATAGTCGTTTTGTGTTTACTTAACAATGGAGTAACCTTTATTTTCCAACAGAGAAAAACTCATTTTTGACACTGTTTGTGTGACTCCTCACTGCTCAGGAGGGAATCGCTGTTTTATAAGTGAAATACTCTTAAGTATGGCGTAAACACTAATCAGGGAGTCAATTCACAAAGGGTCCCCGACATATACGGGTCACCATAACAAATGCAAATTTACCGTGTTTAGCCAATGATCTCTATCATTACTAACTTTAATCTGTTTTGACATTTACCGGCAAATTATAGGACATTGATATAAATCTGATTGCTTAGTGGACATTATCTAATTAAGCGAAGTGCGCGATCGTCACACCATAAGAATCTAGAAAGGAAAGTAATTTGCGTAAACGGGTTCTTTATTCAATGTGCATATCATGATCGCCTTACGTGTCAATGATTCTCTATAAATGTATATTAAGACAGCACCTGCTCGTATAATATATTTATATCTACATATATATTCTATTTACTATGATAGATAAACAGAATTAAGAGAATTCTCTCTTGCGTTAATATCTTCACACTATGCCATATTAAAGCCACAGACAAACAAAGGGAGTTTTGTTTCAAGATCACTCATCTGTTTCTTTGCTAATAAAAATCTTTTGTCAGGCGTAAAAAATACTGACTTCCTTTATCTCTGAAGCCTGGAGGTTCTATCAACTATATAAAGGTCCTAATTTTTCGAACTGAATTATTTCTTCTTAATCGCTCGATAAGTTAAAGCTTCCTCAAATTTTTCCTCCCCCGAATCGCTTTTATAAAACGTAAAAAGGAAAACATGCTGTGAAGGCGTTTCGCGAAAGTGAGCTGTTTATATATCTAAGTATTAGAGTACATATTGTAAATATATAATAAATGCTGCGGATCCGGTCGAGTCGAGGTGTGAAAAAGTCACCAATGACAAGCCATGTGTCCTGGCTGTTTGACTCACGCATATTAATACATAGATAAGTGAAATCAGTATATAGGTAGTTAACGCCTGACCTATAAACTACACAGACCTCCATCAATGCACCGTGTAGAGCCTCAAAATCATAACAAAAGGCCGAAAACATATGCTTTGACCAAACGATGGCATTTGTGAGGCATACAGTACAATACGACAGGCTATATATATACACACATTTATCGGGCAAAATTAATGTTATGAATTTACTGCCAAAACCACAACGGTCAAACTTCGTGCTTCAAATAAGATCTGGGCTACTTAAATACTGGTTGTCCCTTCATTGTTTTGGACTAATTTTGAAGGCTCTAGAGATTTTATTACACGTATAATTTCTACCCCATTCCGTCGGTTGATAGAACTATACTGTCATGGGTCTGATTTATGACTAAAATAAAACTGTTTTGAACTCTGGTTGTGTGTGTACACTGGCTGAAACAACAAACCTTCCCTATAAATCTCCCGTATATCACATCGAACACGTGCAGTATTAGCTCTATTTTATCTCCGTGGATTGAAACGATAGATAACGGCAGTTCATTTATATGTGAAAGCCTAAGTCATATTTTCCCTTATTTTGAGATAATATTATGTCAGTATATAACTCTGGCTGCACGATGAGACCTTGCCATGGTAATTTATAAACGAGTATCCTCGGATGGATGGATGGATGGATGGATGGATGGATGGATGGATGGATTGTCCATCTGTAATATTTCAAGATTTTTCCTATACTGGAAATTATTTTTCCTCCAACTTAATAAGGAAAAGCTTTCTTCTTATCCAAGGGAATCTTGCACCGAGATTTCAGTTTTTATTTGTACACAAAATCATTGGAGTGTATGTTCACCTAATGCTGGAGTTATTTGGCAGGCATAAGAATAATAATAATAATAATAAAAAGTTAAAATGACCTTAATTACCATTCCATGGAACTATTTATTCTGTGCATGGCTAGTCTGCATGCAGACGTGTTTATATAAGAGAATATTTTAATCCTGATAAAAGTAGCATTAAATTATAGTTAAAACTCCTAAGAAAGATAATGAATTTATTTTGTAAGTCGAAATGAATTAATTATCTTTCTTCTAAGTTGTTACTATATTTTACTATGAACTCATTTTTGTGAAAGTGAGAATTACCTGTTTTTTATTTTATTATTTTGGAAATAAAACTAAAATGTGTTAAAACTAAGAAAGTGTTATCCAAAAATAACGAAAATACTATAATTTTAATTCCTCAGTGGAATTCATAATATTAAGAATAGTATGTTTTCTGTATTATGACGTTTCTTGATATCTCCAGAGGTTAAATTGGTACATCCGTTCTCTCTTAACAGTTCTAGAGTGGATGATGTACTGATTGACACAACATCTCGTCTTATTGACCTGTAGAGGACATATCGATGTGTACACCTGCTGGTTAACATGACAGCAGCACTAAAATAGCAGAGAATGACTATCGCAGCCCCCATACGAGTGAAATTGCCGTAAGTACAGCCATAAACACAACCCATCCAGTAAACGGATTGAACAGTCGATGTTTGTAGTCACCATAAAATTGCCGTGATAATTCAAGGTGATATTAATCAAGATTTAAAGTTACTATTAATCCAAAGCGATTATCCCACGACCCGGGACTTTTATTTAACATTTTACGACATATTTCGACGTTTATTTGATTCTATTTCCGCCATTATCTTCATTCACTTTAAAGGCATGTGTGTTAATGCTCGTCAAGTTGAATGGCTTTGTTCGTATGTGGGCCGTGTTTACGCACACATCCTTGTGTTTAGTGGCTTATGTTACGACGGGTCGGTAATGATTTGGTGTTGAATGAAGTAATGTAAGCTTAAAAATGGAGAGCTGAATCCAGACGGGCCCATGTCCATTTTTGGCGAAAAAAAACTTAGTCTGCATGTTTTGTGACAGAAATGTTCATGTCCAATACTGGTCAACAAATGGAGTCAAGAATACTTGTTTCAATTGGTATTTTCTAGTTTATACAAAGTCCAAAAATCCCCAAAATGATTCTAAAATCTAGCCAATTTACCTATAGGCGCATCTGGTCTTCGAAACAGACTTCCCATTCATTTAAAGCGATAGGCAGTTTAAGTATTCATTCAACACTCTCTCTTTCTAATGCGATTATTTCCTGAGTCTTTCCTTAAATCAGTGTTTATGTCTAACGAATTACTCAAGATGAGCATAACTCAGCCAAACCGGGATGGACGACGACACAGTGCATGGCTGAACAGCCATTTTGTCCCCGATGACATGACAAAATGGCCGGGCTTTTAATTCCAATATTTGGTTGCAATTGATAGTCTTTATTAGCCTTGAAACAAATCGTACACGGAGATGGTTTTATACCGCGGAATCTTAAACCCATTTCATTTGTAACCAATTTAATCTTTACGACTTATACTAATTGCCGCAAATGCATTGTTTATTTGCACAATCAGTCATTATCAACAGAATATGGGCGTGACAGTCAAGTCAAAGTCAAACATTCGAGACACGGAACGAACATCTTTCTGAAAATAATAAAACAGGTGCGCTGTTAGAAATGTATACATCTTTAGTCAAGAAGCTTTAAGTTCTATAAAAAATGGAACAAAGCATATCTAATACCGACAAAGCAACACCAAAACAGGACCTAAACCAGCACGAAACCTAGGGGGAAACCAGCCCTATGGCAAAAGAGGCCCTAGAGCAAAACCAGTTTAAGACAGTGAGCAAATCGGTACCAAAGCTACACCCTTATCAAGACTAATACAAAAGCAACAACAAACTCGGACAAATACCAGTCTTAAACAAAAACCAGACCCAGACAAAATAAAAAGACACACCCAGAACAAAACCAGATCCATATAAAAATTAGACATAGACACTAACGACACCCAGATAAAAACAGACCTAAGCAAAAAAGCAGATCCTTACAAAAACCAGACCCAATCAAAAAGCAGACCCATAGCAAAAGCAAACCTAGACAGAAACCATAACCAAACAGAAGGCAGACCCCATCCAAAACAAGACCTAACGGCTAGAGCAAAGCAGACCCAGACACAAACCAGACCCAAGCAAAAAGTAGACCCAGAGCAAAAGCAGACCTAGACAGAAACCAGCCCCAAACAAAAGCCAAACCCAGTCAAAAACCAAACCTAGCGGCTAGAGCAAAGCAGACCCAGACAAAAAGCAGAACCAAACAAAAACGAGACCCGAACAAAACCAGACCCAAGCAGAAACCAGACCCAAACACAAGACAGACCCAGTCAAAAACCAAACCTAGCGGCTAGGACAAAGCAGACCCATACCAAATCAAAAACCACAACCAGCCGAAAAACCAGAACCAGAGCAAAACCATACCCAGAGTAATTGAGTTTCTAGAAAGAGTTATTGATAATAAAAAAACCGGAGTAATGTGGCTTATGGACAGGAAGGATGGTTAGCAAACATACAGAGTACTGTCGTTTTTGATCAGAATTTGACAAACAAACCGTGTATTTGGGTTTCTTGAAAGGGTTACATTGACAAACAATCGAGATAACTCGGTTAATGAACAGGATACTAGACGTATACGCGGACGTCTTTCTGGGCATAATTTGGATAAACGCTTGCTAGGATTTTTAGCAAACAAACCCAATACCCGTACTTATTTTGGCAAAGGAATCAGTATATATGTTGATGAAGAGATGTTTATTGGCAGAAAAACACAGTAGTGTTGATTCCAGAGAGAGTTGTAAACAAATAAACCCAGGTTCTTTTTGTTTTTCTTTTTTGGGTAGGCTATTATGCAAACAATGCAATTTTGTTTTAGACGGGTTTTTGTGGGAATAAAATCGCCAGGTACTCAAAAAGTTATCTTCATTAACAGAAACCCTTTGGCAAAATACAGAACTCTTAAGATTGACATTCGTATATGTACGCCGAAAATATCAGTAGATGAAGTTCATGTCTTTGATAATCCTAGAGTTTGTACTCCTTTATATGTTTATGCATCTTCGCCAGCCAAGAGTTTTATTCCGAGCCACTCTGCATTACAACCCTAGGCAGATCAATCGCATATAAATAGAGTTACAGCTACGCCCCCTGGCGGATAAAATGACAAAGTTTTGAACTAAAGCGTTGATAACATATGTTGGATGTTCTACTCAACTTTTGACAATTTGTTGAACTTCGTAAAACATTATATGAGGAGAGTTGGTGTCACATATACATAGTAGGGGTGGGCACATATGCAATACCCTCATTTGAGTTGGTTGAATATCCCGAACATTTCCTTTTTTGCACCCTTTCAATAGACTATCGCCAAGCCTATCATTTTTACTGAGTCGTCTCGTAACACAACATCGGATTGGTTGCGTAGAAGTTCCAACGCATCCAACCAATCGCTGAGAAGCCGAGTCCGATTATAGGCGAACAATCCGCCAAGGGTTGTAATGCAGAGTAGCTCGGAATAAAACTCTTAAAAAAAAATGTATATGTTGTGTAGGCCTGTATTAGCGTAAAATTGTTCTGGCAGTACAGAGTAAATAAACAAATTACAAAATAAGTAAGATGTCCAATTGGTTTACATAGGGACAGGACAATAAAATCAAAATGGCCGAACTCCCGTTTTGGATACATGGTTATAAAGGAGGAGTTATTTTTGCATAAACCCGCCCCCGTCTCACCAGTGTGTGTCGGTGGTGGGGTGGGAGGTTGTGACGTAACGATTGAGAAATAAAAACCTCGTTAATTTGAACAAGATTCGAAGTGTCTGAGAAGCTTTGCTTACAAAATCAACCGACAAATCCCTGTTATTGGTTAAAAGGGCTAGTTAAACAAGAATAAGGGGGTCCATTGGAAGGTACGGGGAAATTGGAGTGAAGTGGGGTTTGGGGTATAGGGAAGGAACAGGGGGAGGGTGGCGGGGGGGGGGGGGGGGAGAGCTTGAAGGGTTGATAGGACAGCAAAACAACACACACCTAACATCGTCTACGTGCTAACTTTATATTTACCTTACCAAGGTCTTTGGGGAAAAAAGTTAAACCCATCACGAGCAGCGAGTTTTTCACACACGGACGAGTATACGATGTTTGATCTCGTAAATATCCACACCTCTTACAAGGAACTAGGCCTGTTCCAAACAACCCATAGTCACATCACGGTGTTTAAACTCTCGTCCTTTCTCTCGCCTTGAAAACGGAGCGATATTCCGGCAAGTCTTATAACTTTATTACAATGGCAGATGATTTTTTTATATACTTTTAGAGAAGATCGAAAAATACCGGATTTATGCACCTGGCAAATCTTTCTGTTTTGTCGTCAGTATATCAAATCTTCTGAATTTTGATATATGTATTTGATATAATGTATTTGTATTTAGTATTATTTAAAACCCCCTTTTTAGGATTTTGATGTGAGATTTAACATTAGACCTAAGGATATTTCGGCCGACGGAATGGTGTCTCACGCTGTTCTGAATGGGTTTTCACTTATATGACGGCGATGTACTCCAGAAATAGTCACTCCGACAGCCATAACATATGCGGTGTTTAGCTACATTTGAATATGAACATGCTGCCCAATTTCTAAGTACAGACAGTAAGAAACAAGGGCCAGAGAGACGGCTTTTAGAAGAAGGTAGAAAAACTTTCGCTTGTAGGTTGAAAGTTTTTGCAAGAGTGTGACTTTGCTCAACTTATGTTAACGCTGTAGCGATCTCTACAGAAATTCAATCTACTCCACTTCCCGCTAAACCATCTGAACAAACAGAACAATGTGTGAAACACGACCAGTAATACCCAACCCCGCAACAAAACAATGCCTCGGCCTAGTCTGAGCCGCTACATATGGTCAATTCATTTCACACAGATTTGTTCATTTCGTCCCCTAGGAAACTGACATCTACGCGAAAATACTGCGAACGCGAAAAACTTCAGGAGGTCTGAGCGAACTCGGTACAGTCCTAAGGGACCGTATAAAATTCCAAACTAATCCAGGCTACTAGGTATATACGGTATGTTGTAACCAACGACATCCTTCTCCCCAAAATAAAGATTTTTAGAGACAGACAAGTGCAGCTGCTTAACCCGAATCTGAGAGAAATGGAGTTCTACACGTCAGAAAGAAGCTATTAATATTCTCCCGGCAACTCGCACCGTGTAGTTTTCTACCCGCCCACTATAGTCAACAAGCCGGCAGTATATTTATCGCCTCTTCAACCTGCGCCCAGTCTCAATGAAGTAGATTTCTGTCAGAATGAATTAGAGACTGGTGAAATGGACATAGTTCGCTACCGTCAACAAAACGCTCTGTTTATAAACATATGAACACCTTATCTGAACAAAGCTTAATGAAGTTATTACAAGAAGGTAGAAAGGTTCGTGCCTGCGATATCTCTGCTTTTTGTGAAAGAAACTGTAATGGAATTTTGATATGTGGAATGCTACCCAAAATGGAAGAATAGTGAAAAAAAGTTAAATCTTTGAAGACAAATCGAAATAGGTTACCACTGCGGTGTTTTTGTGCACTCTAATTCTAAGCGAGACAACGTAAAAATAAATAGATTGAGAAGCGTGTGTATTTCATCGAATTAAGTCACCGAAAGCGTCATGACGGATAGACACTCTCTTTCGATGTTAAATTATTGCTTATTTGTCTTTTTTTGTTTGTTTGCATTTTGTCACCTATTGACAAGCCTAAACAATTATTAAACATGTATAAAAGTGACTTTATGCCACTATCACTTTGCGCTGCTTCCCCTGGCATTTTTATGTAATAACAACCGTATCTTTTCTAAATATAAGTTTAATTTCTGATTGAATTAACTAGAAACCTAAGAGTAGGTTACATGCATCAGTTACGTTATTACGATCGTAATATTGCTTGTATCTAAGCTGAAATGTTTCCGTCAAGGAAGCAGAGGTAAATTTTAACAGCAGCCCAGCTTCTAAATACTATAGGGAAATTAATTGCTTGGGTATTGGCAATATAAATATAAGACTATTCAGACCAACGATAATTTAACCAGCCCTTAAATAAGCTTGTCACAAGGAAATGTGTCCTTAATACGTTGTCGATGTACACTGTAGAAGATTATTATCAATGTCAAACATGATATAGCTTCCACTAGATACAATCTGCACGTTTTAATTGAGGGGGAAAAAGAGTTAAATAAGTACGATACATTTGCTGCCGGTCAAAATAAGCACGAACGATCTGTCTTAATAAACACCAAACACTATTCAAATATAAAACTTTCTGTACATTCCATAGCGATAGTAATAATGTAACACTTCTACAATAAGAAAATAAAGAATGTCGACTAACAGAGGTGTGATTTATTCATGATTTCATATCTTTAAAACATCAAATCCAATTCTTGATTCAATGTTCTTTCGCATGAAAACTACATCACTGTATGCCCAGGCATGTCTGCTTTTACAAAAGAAATCGACATCAGTGATTGATTGTGTGAAAACGCTCGAAGGGGTACGGTCGATTTCAGACATACACAAGACAATGTAGAGGAATGTCGGAGGTGCGAATGGTGTATAATTTCAAAAGACAAATTCTACAGGTCATGGAAAACCACTTCGTGTCAAATACAAAAGTAGCAAGTTCCATTTTCTGGTTTGCAAGTTTAAGCTATTGTTGTCGCTGTCTTTTGGTAAATGCCTCTTTTGCTTCTGTGTCGACTCTATAGTTTTAATAGGTTTCCGAATGACCAGTTTTCCCCCACCCCCTTCCATGCCCTCTGTGTGACACTAAACCCATTAAAGCCTGCTATTTCGACGGGTAGGGTTGTTTCATTATATTCCAGCGCACAGCCCGGGCGAATCGAAGTCTGGGTCTTTTGTCCTGCGCGACTAGCTTGAGGTGTCAAATTGCAACCAGTGACCGCAAGGCCAAGGCATTTAATTGAAATTCACCTGCAATTCGACACATCTAAAACTGTGCGTTTTTTCTGGTATTTTTCAGAGGTTGTTTATTTCCAACCCGTTAAATAGGAGCATGATTGGGCAGACAAAGCAGAACGTGCGTCAAACCAACCTAACAACTGAACAGCCTGCGATCACCCAGTTTAACATTAGGCCAAAGATAGAAAAATATTGGGACACTAAATCAAACGGCAAAACTCGATTTAATTTGTTTTGGAAGTTGCCTATGAATCTGCAAACATGACAAACGATATACTTTTGTTTTGAGTTGTCTTTGTTACGTTTTAAAGTGTTGTATATTATAATGAACAAAATCTCTTATTAATATAGGCTTGGTAGATTATGCTTCGCGATTAAATTGGTTTCGGATGTGATTTCTATCGATAATCAGTGGATTTCTGTTTCATTTTCACGTTGAGTGTGTTGACCAAACTATCTTTTCGAATATATTTTAAGGCGAAACTTTCTAAATTAGGTATAAATGTCTGCATTCAAATTAAATTGTACCGAAGAAAAAGGTCTTCTTTTCTAACAACCACACTAAAATACTTCTCCAGTAAGTAACCCACACTGTAGTATATATAGTTCAAAACAACACAAAAGGACAGAGAACCGAACTCGTGGCCTTGGAGACGTGTTCGCCGCCCTTTGAATGAAGTTATTTTCCATTGTTCAGGCCCCTTGGGGTGTCCGAGTTAGGAGGTCTATTTGACTGGTACCGAGCTGTCTTTTTTGTTTTACTTACCGATTCAACCTTTGAGTGTATACCAGTAAAGTAGTGTCTCGTCGACATTTCCATAGGCAACACGCCCGACCAACAAGTCTTCCACACGCCAATGCTTCGTGACACCGACTCAACCAGTCCATACTAATTCCCTCAATGTTCCTTCCCCTGACTAAAGAATATTTGTATCTGACGTAAGCTACAAACCTGACTTGGATAGTTATCATCCCAAGACATATCGATTATCGATTCTATACAAGGCTATTGAAATCGATTGTAAGATCAATTCCACGACTAGGTTTATAATGATAAGTTTAAGTCCTAATGTTAGGACTGAAAACCTGATTGAAAAATTAGACTTTCATAGCAGACTAGAAAGAAAAAACAAAAGAAGACTCAACTTATATCAGTAAGGTGGGAAACAAGTGGATTGATCCAATGTGCGATATGGCGATAATATCGTTGTGACCCTATCATCATTCTAATAAAGCTAGCTTAAAACGAAAAGCAAAAGATTCAAGTATGATGAACAATGTCTTAGACACAAAACTTATTATATGCGAAAATATAAACAACAACAACAATATAAGGTATTTTTCGTTATGTATTTCATCTATTCCATTTACAAAAACATTTACTGCTTGCAAATCTAAGTAATGACAGTTTTGGCAAGTCTTTCATTCAAACATTTTAGATTAGTTTTGATTGGCTGGTGAGATAAAGAGAAAACATTCCATTGGCGTGTCTCTTTTTGAGGAAACGTTTTGATTGGTGGGATTGACCTTTCATTCAAGCACTTCCAATTCAGAATTGAATGCCCTTATGGTATCTATCACAATCCGATTGATTGAATATATCGACTGAATATTCATAAAGTTGTCATTCTCCTCTATTGGGGACAACTAAATATATATATATATTATGGATAAATTGGGACTGGAATATCCCCAATAGCGGAGAATAAGTTTTATAAAGAAATGTACAGCTCTCGGTACCTACATAAATGGAAATGTAAATACAATGAGCAAAGTAAAATACAACGGTAAAATTGATCTTAAACAGATTTCTCGTTTGATTACAGGGTTTTCTGTTAAGCTTTATCAAATTATTTTTTTGCATGTAACAGTTTAAATGCATTGCTATTTGAACATTTTCTCATTATAGCAGATAATTGTAAATACCACAACTGTATTGAGGGGGAAATAAATATAATCGAGACTATCCATCAGCTGTTCAGTGAAGTGCCCATGGTACTTGTCTAGTTATGTCTGCAGTTACGCCACGACATATTAAAATAGTTATCACCAAATACAAAAGTTACATCAGTTTTTGAGAATAAGCGGTGGGGATGTATGAAAGTAATGTACATATATAGGTGCAGTAGCCCAGGAGTTTGTTTTTTCTAATTTATAATTTTATTCTACTTATTACATTTTATGTTGAGTGTCATATAAGCCAACTCGAACATCTCAGGTACGAGGGATAATTTCACTATTGACTGTTTGACCTACTCTGATATTGACAATAAATGATGAGGAGTTAGCAAAACCACTTTCGGAAAATCCTGCTCCACGAAAACTAGCATTTGTATTTATAGTATATTAAATTATACTAAATTCAATTTTGGTAAATCTTCCCCTCGTCTATAATATATAATGTCATAACTTTCAAATTGTTCATAACTAACAAAGCTCATTCCAAAATCCACTTACAATTTTTGTAAATATCTCCACTTCGGCTTCAAGTCTGTGTATTCGAGTTAAATACTGAAAGTTTCATTCTCGTTTTTATATCATTGAGTAAAATTCTTTATTTTTTTGGTATGTTAGCTACACTATTTATATTCAACGAATTTAAATTTAAACCATCTACGTGTGTCGTTTGTGATTGACGTTTGTGATTGACGGATTCAAAGAAACTTTAAACTAGATAGGAATTTATTTCCTACAAACCTCTTCACTCCATACCGCACTTTATTGCTGTGTGACATAATATGATTTATAGGCCAGTCAAACAAATGTTTGCCTTGAACATTCTAAAATCATCTGTTATTTTAAACTTGAGTTAGATAGTTTATTCCCAGTAAAATGCTATTCTTTTATCCATCTAGACACAAATTGTAATATTTCGACGCCATATTAAATAAATCCTTTGTGATCGGGGAATTATTAGAATTTTTGGTTAGCTGCAATGAAGTAGTGTATACAATATACACTGAGCCCGCTTATTAATGGTATAAATTTCCCCTAATACATCTTGAAAGTAATGAAATCAAAGTCTTTCATGAAATTGTTTATGATTTCCTTTTGTTAAGAATTATTGACGATTATTGATTGCTAATTTGACATGAATCACAGTTATATTCTTTTGGTATTTATAATTATGACAGGTTTGTTTAATATGTGTGTGAAATTAAGAAACAATAGGTAAACAAACGTAAAAGATGAATTACTATGCAGAAGTTACTGTTAACATAAACGAATCCAACCAAATTACTTTGAACGTGCTATATTCCCACCATAAGTGCTGTAATAAGTTTCAATGTGAAACAGACACCACACGAGCGGTCCACCCAATCAATAACTTTAAAATATGACACATTATAATCCATAGCTGTCAATCCAGAAACATACCACGTGCTCTCTAGCTCATACATTTCCTCGGTTGACGTCACAATAAGGGGTAATATCCAATGAATATAGCTTTACTTGGAGTCCCTTTATCACACCAAATAGGCCAATTTAGTTTGACACAATAATGTAGGCTATTTTTTCAGACTGATAATGTTTTTTAAGAGAGCACAATCCAAACAGGCGATGTCTACACACGGAGACGGATTCACCTGCAAATACCAGGGTCATAGGCAATGCTTATTTTGAAACACAGCTGTGCGATATAAACACAAGCACAGGGCAGCGAATATTAAACTTTGCCATGAGCCTTTAGTCCGAGACGTCGATGACGACATATTTTGTAAATGACTAAGATTTTGTCGTTTTTCTAAAATTCTATCCACGTCAGGGTCTAAGCGTAGAACGTCCTTATACGCTGTATTAGCCGCTACAGTGAAGTTTGTATCACCAGTTGTCAGCAAGTCAAATACACAAGAGTCAAAATAAAAATCGACAACGTCTGCGTCACGACATAACGCTATGGCGTCTTCATGTGACATTCCTTTTGTGTTCTCTTTAAGCTCAGATTTTAACTTGCTGATTTTTTTGGACAAAAATGCTTGATAATCGAAGCGTTCTTGAGCTGGACAACCGTCAACACAAAGCTGAAGTTTTGAAGATTGTGAATAAGGCAGTCTTGTCTCGTTTAGAATTTTCTCCGGAATATTGATGGAGAACGTAAAAAAGCGTCCAATTCGTCGCACAATCACAGTTGTATCGATATACCGAATATAAATTTCGATATGTTTTCCGGGCTCTTTTTCCAAAAGCTGAACTGCTTTGTCTGGCCCAAAATGAGTCCGACCACCGTCAAAAGTACCCGGTAAAATATCCGACTGAGCTTGAAAAGTAATGTATCTATTTGCAGCACATTCATCATTACGTTTAATCACAACTGTCAGCTGAAACAGAAAAATGAAATTGACAAATTAGAGACAAAATTAGAACAGCCCATGGAATCGATTAGCAAATTAATGATCATGACAATTATGTATAATGATTAATAGCATAAATACAAAACTGACTAATATAATATGAAGCAATCCAGTGAAAGGCTAACGAGTCTGATCGAGTTAACTCTGATCAGAATATATACAAAACTGAAATGATAGAGAGAAGAACAAAAATGAATGACATTATCATAGATATAGCAGTACTGATCAACTGGACGAATAAATATTCACATAGAATAGACTGGTAAATGCACTGGTTGATTCAATAGTGTTTTACACAGTAGTTGAAGGTATCTGTTTATATTACAGCGGGTATTGACTATTCCATAAATGGGTTGTTCCCTGTTCTGTAGTAAAATTAATGCTGCTCCAATGCTAAGTAATGACAGTACGCCTAAGTTTGGAACATACCTCCCTTAGCATGAAAGACTATATAGGTAATAAATGAATATAAACTTGAAGGAGCGACGAACGGACGAGTGACTGGACAAAGAAAGAAGTAAGGAATGTTTAGTAAACAGCCCATAGTCTTGAGGTTACATAGTTCCGTGACGTATAAACATTGCTATAAAAAAAACCGCTGATGATCAATTTCCCTCAGCGCCGATTAAAATTGAAATTAGACACAGTATTATTGGGCATGAAGTTTGACACAGCCCAGAACTGTTGCCTATTAGAACTTCAAAGAGAAGGAGTTGGCGAAGGCTTCAACTATACTGGCGGATTTGACACTTTCGATGACACAGGCCTATCGTTTAACGTCTATTGCCCCGAGCAATTCAGCTCCTGTCTTGTTTTTTTGTTATAAATCCACGCTGTACTTGTATATGTGGCTTAGTCAGAACATAAGGGCACACTGTGTTGGTCCAAAATACATACGCAATAAAAGTTTAACACTGTAAGTGAATATAACAACATGCTCCTTATTTGTACGAAGCCTGTAAACTTTGAAGTAGAATGTCAATGGAAAGATAGCTTGTGTGTAAACTTATAAATGCTGAACTTTAAATAAAGTTGACTTAAGAAGTATTTATCAAACGATCTATCGATTAAGGAAAGGTAAATCGCCTTTTCGCAAGTTTTCGCTTTTATTAATTTATTAACAAAACTATCTGTTGGTGGTATTTTAAAAGATATAAGTTATGGAAAAGAATAAAAATGACTTCAAGTAGTAAAGCTGTTATCGAAAAAATTCATTTTCGTGACATTCGAAATTCAATGGTAAACAATACAGACCTTGGGTTATTTTTAAGAGTATGTTACAAAATCCTTTAATCCGATGTAGAGTCCCCGCGTTTGTCGCAGCAAAACACGTAGGCAATTTACAAAACTACTGGCGTATATAATAACACATAATTACAGCCTATTGTGATTCTTTGTGATACATGACGTATCTTTAACACGGAGTCTAAACAGTTTGTCATGCAATCACGTTTTGATATGTATATACAATAACATGATCATAATTCAGAAAGTATACAGCTTCAAACTTCCATAATGCTTCGGTCTCTTTTACAATACATATTTTAATTATACAGAAAGAAAATTGTTGCCTGCCTCCACCGGGATTCGAACTCCGGTTATTGTCAATAAAGGGATGGTGAATAGCGATTTATATCTCTGAGGTATTCACCTTATTCTGAAACCGTAGTTAATCCCATTTGACCGTAATTTAAAATCATGTGTATTGTTACTCCGCTTGACAGAGTTGCTTTTTAAATATTCTTTGTCCATGTATTTGCCACTATTCGTGAGATTCAGCGAAACCGGGATATCCCCGTTGGTCATGGCAATAGAAAACGAGTGTTGTTTAAACAGAGGTGGCTATTATATTCTAGTATATTAAGGGTTTGGTTTTTATTGTCTTTGGACTGGAGTACACATAAAATTGGGGGTTTTAGGTAAGGTACACAAAACAGGGTTTTTCTCTCCGTGCTAATAGCAGCGTGGCATATAGGCCTACTCATTTGAAAATAATTAACAAAATAAGTGAAGAAATTCAAAATTCAGTTAAAAAAAAAAAAAAAAAAAAAAAAATGCGATTATAAGATCTATGTTTTTAGCTGACGTCTTTTATGTTCTCCACGATACGGCTGTCACCGCCACATGGGCGAAACAAGGAGAATCAACCAAAGAGACAGCCATTATGTGGCGGCAACGGCCGTATCGAGGAGAATCTAAAGGACGTCAACCAAATACATGTGCTCTAATACATGCAAGTAAACAAAATAACAAGACATAAGATAGAAAAAAAAACAAGTTAACAAGAAGTTCATTTGATCGACCCACAGTAAGCATTTAAAGTCCAATTTCCAAGACTAGCTATGCAACTAAGTCCTGTATGCATCAAACGCCTACAAGACCAACATGGAGAAACAAGTCTTTGCAGAAGGATTGCAGGCCTTACAAAATACCAATGAACTATACTTAAGTTATCCAGTATGGATTGGTCGACACAGCACAACTAGGGTTGTTAGAACAAACCGATCAATAAACCACGATGATCTAGCCTGTAAAAATGTGGATTTTCACGCTGTATATAACGCCTTGTTCCAAGCTAGACGAAGGTCGGTTATATTCGCTTGAAGCACACAAGCGGTTATCATGCTGGCTAAACTAACCATACGACTTCAACTTAATATATTGGTCTGGCTCTAAAAACTTGTAACATGGTCGAAATTAAATAGCTAGATAATTATTTTACTGTAAAATATACGGTACTGTGAAAAACGGATTGCATGCCATTTCAGCACTTGATGCTGTGTAACTGTAACCAGACGGCCATGGCAAGGCTGATGGAGTTCATTGTGTGAGTATTTCATGACCATAGAGAGAAAATTGTATACACTGTAAACATTCTGATATGTTAAAAGTGATTAGTCACTAACGGTGACTCCCAGGCTAATACTGTAACTAACTAGTCTGGTACAGTGGCTAAATAGTCTGATGTAGTGACAGACTAGTCTGATACAGTGGCATACTAGTCTGATACAGTGGCTAACTAGTCTGATACAGTGGCTAACTAGTCTGATACAGTGGCTAACTAGTCGGATACAGTGGCTAACTAGTCTGAAACAGTGGCTTAATAGTCTGACACAGAAGCTGACCTGTGTCATACAGTCTGACTAGTCAGTAGTCTGACATAGTGACTAACTAGACGGATACAGTGGCTAAATAGTCGGATACAGTGACTCAATGGCCTGATACAGTGACTCAATAGCCAGATACAGTGACTCAACAGCCAGATACAGTGACTCAACAGCCAGATACAGTGACTCTATAGCCAGATACAGCAACTCTATAGCCAGATATAGTGACTCAATAGGCAGATACAGGGAATCAATAGTCAGATACAGTGAGTGACTCAATAGCCAGGTGACTCAATAGCCAGTGACTCAATAGCCAGATACAGTGACTCAATAGCCAGATACAGTGACTAAATAGCTAGATACAGTGACTCAATAGTCAGATACAGTGACTCAATAACCCAGTGACTGAATAGCCAGATAGAGTGACTAAATAGCCAGATACAGTGACTAAATAGCCAGATGCAGTGACTAAATAGCCAGATACAGTGACCCAAAAGTCAGATACAGTGACCCAATAGCCAGATACAGTGACTCAATAGTCAGATACAGTGACTCAATAACTCAGTGACTCAATAGCCAGATAAAGTGACCCAATAGTCAGATACAGCAACTCAATTGCCAGGTGACTCAATAGCCAGATACAGTGACTCAATAGCCAGATACAGTGACTCTATAGCCAGATACAGTAACTCTGATATAGTGAAGGAGATTGTGATATATTGAATATGAATATGAAAAGTCTTTATACATGGACTGTGAATTGTTTGTGACCAGCCTTATGTTTGGTTGCAAGCCTGATACAATAACTCATTAGTGAAGGAAAATAAATTTGACATCAGTGGCAACTATCAAAGACCAGACTGGATGAAAAAGAAAGAAACCAAACTGTGTTGGCCATCTTAGGGTCAGTGCAACTGGTAAAGGCCTTTCGTGATTACAATCACATGATGGTGTGCCAGGCAAAAGGGTGAAGGAAATCACACTCATGCCACTGGCAACAAACAAACAGGACACTTAGCTTTTAGAGCACCAGGGCAACCAGAAGCCTACTCCAACTAGTCGCCCAGGGCAACCTGAAGCTTACTCCAACCAGTCGCCCAGGGCAACCTGAAGCTTACTCCAACCAGTCACCCAGGGCAACCTGAAGCTTACTCCAACCAGTCGCCCAGGGCAACCTGAAGCTTACTCCAACCAGTCGCCCAGGGCAACCAGAAGCTTACTCCAACCAGTCGCCCAGGGCAACCCAAAGCTTACTCCAAACACCCACATGAATTGTAGGAAACAACTGAATAATCTGACATGGTGTAGAAAACTAGGATACAATGAGTGTGATAAGTCTGTAATAGTAAGTTTGAATAGCTTCATACATTCAGTTACTGTAAACAGAAATTGTGAATAGCCAAATAGAATTATATGGTATATAACTAGCTTCATAGCCTTAGATCCATATTTTGAATGACAGTTGCACGATTGATGTTATAAGTATTTTAAACAGCCACATTAAAGAATGCTCATCAGTTGTATGATTTGGTGTTCTCTCTTCTACTTCAGGAGTAGGATTGATCAAGATTAAAGAAATGTCTGTAATGTACTGCGCAATACTCCACAACAAATGGTTTTATGTTGCTCTCTTAGTTCTGGAAACACCAGTCTGGGAGAGCTCAGGGTGATTCCACCAACAACACCTTTTTAAAGAAGGACCAGCTATAACATTCATTTGACTCATAATATTCTGTCAGGATTACCACCGAGATGCCTAACATAATAAATCGTAAAGATAAAACCTAGCAAGGCCATGATTCATTGATTGGTGTTTAACGCCACTCTTAAGGATATCTCACTTATAGGAGAGTGGTGAATTGAATTCCAACAGTAGCCTAATTGACACTAGGATTGACTAATTGACTAAAGCTGAAGTGAAGTTAATCTGCCTCTAGTGCTAAGTTAAGACTACATTGTTGCTCCTCTCCAAATCAGATCAGCAAAAATATAACATAATGTTTCTGTTCTGGTTTGTTTAAATAATCAATACAGGGGTACATCAAAACATGTAGTCATTGGTGAAGCCCTATCATTTATGTATCACCCATACATGTAGGCTACATATACACCACACTTGTTTTCTTATCCATCAAATCATAATAAAATCGAATTTAATTACTTAAGTTCTAAAAAACAAATTTCTTTAGCAAAAAATAATTGATTAATAATATGCCAATTCTGTTCATTAAAATACCAAAAGTTCCTTATTTATTGGCTGAAAACTCTTTCTTCAACATGGTGGTATGTGTCATCTTCTACAAGCTATAAACATTAACGTATATAGCACTGATGCTCTAAGTATTGGCAATCTATTTAACCTAAGTTTTACCTTGCTCGTGGCTGTTGCCGTTCCATCGTTGCCCACAGGGTCATTTGTGACCTGCACAGTTAAATGGGGATTGTTTACCAGGGGCCAGGCACCTCGTACTTTACACGTTTGGAATTCATTATTAAATGTTTTAAGGTGGGGGTCTCCAAAAAGACCACAATGTCGGTAGATCGGCGGCCCGTTATACCCACATGGGGAGCCCAACTTTTGCATCGGACCCGAAGGTATTCCGTGAATTTTAGGGTCATAAACCGCTCCTTGTCGGCTACAATTATTATCCACAAGTCTGTTATTGACCGTCTTTTTAACAGTATAATAGTAAATATCCCCTGAGCAGCCTCTGGACACATTTTTAACACAAGTCACATAGGTCCGTAGAGGTATACATTTGAGTTCGTTTGGAGGAATGCGATGTGTTCCATGTAATGGATAAGCAGCCATTGCTTCCTCGGCGAGTTCAAAGTGATCCCAACAAGAATGTATTTTACACGTCGACGACCTATCAAAAGAACCGTTCACTGAAATGATAAAGAAAAATAGTTAAACTTAAAGCAATAATTCTAAACAACAAAATGAAAGGCGTCTATAAGCTTTGTATCGCACATATAGATTTACCATCGTTTTATTAGTATAGACCAACTGAACAATACAACCACAAGAAACGTTCACAGATAAACCTAATAGAAAGCGTAAGGAAGGTAATGTGGTAATATACATCAAAGATATTTGCCGATGGCTAAAAATTGAGTTTTGGTAAAGCATATGCATATTTCATCATTTATTAATCTATCTCAGTATTAGCAATGATGAATTTACGTCTACATAATGATCGGTCCAATATAATTAATAAATTATGTTTTGACATTCGAAGGCGACCCCTTGGGACCCTCTTTTAAGCGCAGACCGCATAGAGATAGCACATTATGGTCACAGCTTTAGGACAGAGATAGGACTCGGTTAGGGCCTGCATTGTCAAACTGATGTAGTTCGAGGGGCTATACAGGGGATTTAAGGCCCGCCAACAATACTCCATACACAATGACACTGAGCAGATATATAAAAGATGACAAGATATAAAAAGCTACGTACCTGATTTCACTATAATCCCAGCTAGTGTGAGTAGAATCAGCGAGATTGAACTAGGGGTACGGGGCGAACGGGTCCGACCCCAAGCCCCCATAACCCTCCATACAAGCCCGAGGTTTCGTCTTTCTTTCCAACCACGGCGCTTTGCACTGTGAACAGAAAAACACACATTCATAGTCTGCCATCTATCCGCCAGGAACATGTACTATACATATATGTTCATATTCCATCGCTGCTGTATCACATATTGAAGCCTAGAAAGGTTTGGTTTGACGGTAAGCTAGTCTTGTAATGTCCGGGCGAGAGAGCGCTTGCCTGACGCCGTTGTCTCGTTCACTCTTCACCACTGCCTGACGAATCGCTTATGTTCACTACACTATGTGTGTGATTTAGGGCAAGGGGTGGAGCTTGACAGAAATTCAATAACGATGTGTCGAAACTCCGCCTACTTAACGCTTGATTGACAGCGGACGTATCGGATAACACCCGTAGCTTCGAGCTTAATTGCAAATAAACAAGGTGACTATTGGGCTGGCATAAATGACAATCACACCTCGGAATAGCGGAACAAACGGACTGAGATTATTTCAAAGCTTTAGAAAAAAAAGAACCGATTGCAATAGGCGGAAAAAGTAACGCTCACGTTAAATCACGTGACATCAATCCGAGCTGAGATTGACATGCGAGTTTGGTGTGAAATGTTTATGCGCATTTCACCTTTTTTTTCTTCGGTTGGCCTCTGGAACACCTCATGACAGCAAATCAAAATGATTGTCATATTGAATGTTCCTCCCAAAACTAACGAAAGCAGACATTCACAGTGAATTTATTTTTCACACCTCGTTCATGCTATATACAGATATATACAGATGTTATCTAGCCCCTATAACTTATCCCATACAATCCAAATACTGGTATTACATTTTCGTACAGTCGAATCAGGGCATTGGCTTAAACAAAACGATTAAACTGCAAGTCTTCAAAGGATTAACAGACTCATTTAGTTATCAGTACCTGATATTTAAATTATGAAATAATGCTCACCCAATATATAAAAATAAGGGATTGTTGTAAAATGCCTATAGCAGGTTTTTAACTTAAACTTAGAAACGTTTAACCGTCGATTCATTCAAATGTTAATATTGTAATCGTCTCAAAGCCTTTTTGAGATGACAGGCGTTGCTTTGGATTATTTAGCCATAAAACTATAACACACTTATCTCTGCAGGGAAGAAGTGATTAAATTAAGTAACACACATTAAGTAAACCCGATTTTGTTCTTTGGTTAATCCGGTTCTTACTGGTGTGGCTGTTAGACGATGATTAATCCACATTACAAAACCAAAACAAAGACGAGAAAAAGATCATAGAGAAATTCTATATGTAATTAATACAATGGCTGAAGTCGCAGACAAGAAAATGTCGTTAAAACGTTAATTTATCTTCAACATTTATTATAACATACTTAGGTCACTAAGAACCATATTATAATGTATACGGTTCGATACCTTTTTATATCTCCTGATTTTCTAACATGCCACGTTTTCACCAAAACGAAGGCCAGCACAACAAGGAAAAGATGAGAGATTATAACGGGTATGCCAAAAGCTCGTTTCTTTCCGACTAACCCGTCTTGTTTTTATTGTAGCCTTGTAGGTCACCCTATGTTTAATGCGGAGCCGGGGAACCAGTGGCCATTCAAAAAGCGATCGTTGACTGTAGTGGCCCAATACGCATGCATAAGCTCCGTCTTATCCAGACATGCATGCTGGAAATTACCCTGAATTCTTTTCGGCTTATAAGGGGTGAATCTATACCCTTACCGACCCCTGCCCGTACATTTAACCCCAGTCTGAAGGTGAACACAGATTGTAGGCTAAATATCTGCACAAAAAGCGTCTAGCGCGCTTCGACACCCCAGTCGCGATCAATGCGCGGCGAAGTTTGTCCTTCTCTGATCGTTATCGCGAGTCTTTATTCTGTAACGGTTTATATAGGCAAAAACAGTTTTGAAGTGAAGCGTCAATTTGATAAAATCATAAAATCGGTCGAGTGCAAATAAAACAGTTATGATATCTGTGTTTCGCTATCTAATGTGGCAAAAGACGTGTTGGTCGCTGCAGATTTATAGTATACACATACATACACTCGCCTCTAATGTAGCATTGGGTTTTATTTAAACAGATATACAGTGCAATGCATGCAGAAAGAAATGCTGAATGACTGCACCGCGAGATAAGATATATTTTTGCCTGATTGTCGGGCGTCTAGATTGTGTTAGATCATAACCAAATAAATGGCAGATTTGCCGATCTGTTTACATAAAAGCCTGCACGATTATCATATATTTTTATTTGTCGGGTTGAGTTTAGCAGCCAACGGTTAAGAACTTTACACTACACGAGTTAATGGGATACCTGAGTTTAAACTATTGATTTAAGTTAATTCTCTCCACTGAATACCTCAACATACATTTTTAACTGTAAGTGATGCATTAAGTTGTCTAACATTGACAACATACTTATTAGAGTTATATATACTATATAAGGTTAACAAAAGCACATAATTAAAATAAATTTGCACGTTAAACAATAATAAATGCTTAATATAAAAATACACTTTTTAGGTTTGGCTTTAAGTAAAAACTAAGAAACGCTTAATTAAAATATGTCTCCTTTTCCACTGGATAAGCACGCATAAATAAACGACGTTTATGACACTAAAAGACCAAGGTCTCGTCAAGCTTTTGACAGCAATAGTGTATAAAGCTCACGAGGCGATAAGAAAAAACGAAAATCTCGCGCTCTGATTGGCTTATTATTGCCAGATAACAACATGGCCTCCAGGCGAATAAATGCTTTTATGACCCCTATCAAAACATAAATCGGTTATTGATGCAAATAATATTAATACCATATTATTAACCCCACTGATAAGCGTAAAGAGACCGATACAAAGTTCGTTCAATTTTAATTTTTATCATATGCATTTATGATACCTTATAAAAATGTGGATAATAACGTTCAAACTTGTTGAGTTCTTTCTTGTACTCAAATAAGCACATCTCAAGACACCGACGAAAGACACTTTAAAACCCAGGAAAACTACATAACAAAAGTTACGTGTGTACATTTAAAAACAGGAGTAGGAGCACACGGATTATCACTGTAGTATTTTTTGCTTCTTCGGCGCACATGTCTGCGTCAGAATAATACACAGTTTTTATCGATTATTCGTAAATGTCGTACCACAAATCAGAAAAGATTGAAGACGCTTCACTTTGTTTAGCTGTGCGATTCACGGTGGTAAAATATGTGCTAGCCAAACTATATATGTTTGATTGGGGTTTAACGCCGTTCTTTTGGTTCTTGCACTAACACCCGTCCAATGGGCGAAGAACTTACTGATAACAAAAAATACAGCAAAAATACAGGACAATCAAATGACGTAATACAATAACATCACAAACAGATCGGCTCCATATTACCCCTAAGCTCTGAGGACCCAAGGGCAACAGGAAGCAACAATCCGCAAGCCAAACTGTAAGTTCAAGAAATAAAACTAAAACTGTACTGTTTATAAGCTTGTCGACATAACTCTTACATGACACCGTTATAGTACTACATTGTAAACTACATGATGTACGAAAGTGTTGTAAACAAATAACATTTGGAAACACAATTCGGACAGTTTTGTATAGCTGTGACGTATATAGCAGATATTTGGTATAAACATACAGAATTACAGCAGGAAAAAGTCTACGAACATAAAGCTGTAACAAACGAGTTAAGGTTTTTAGCCTTAAATCCCACGGAGGACGTATTGACCCCACAATGGCTGTTATAAACGCCTCAGTGTATCAACAGAGGAATCCGAGGGATGCGACAATGGGCATCTGTCGGTTTAAGTGCCAGCCATTCTTACAGACACGGCTATGTGGAAGGATTTACAAAATATGTCAAATCCCTTCCTTATAATTAACATTTGCGTGAAGCAATTTTAGCAAGGAAGGTATACTTGCAAGTATTTATATAAATATTAGCTTGTTGGCCTAAATCTGTGTCGTCGGAAACGTAATAATTACACAATTAATAAATATGTGGATAATTACAACAGAAACTTAAATGTATGCAAAAGCTGCACAGACGGAGAACGAAGAAGAAAAGGAAAGATGAGAAAGAATATACAATATGAACATAAAATTATTGCTTGTTTGATAGGGTTTTACATTTTGTTTCACTATTTTGACGGAGTGCCAACCCTAAAAGTAAAGGGGAGGGGGGGGGGGGGGGGGGCCCCGCG
>JARFOD010030403.1:0-10623 GCA_031763545.1 Mopalia muscosa
TGTATTTGTGTCCATCGTCATATAAGTGAAATACCCTTGAGTACGACGTTAAACACCAATCAAACAAACAAACAATCATCAAAACACAACCCATTTTATGGTTGTGCTGGTGTCAGTTATTGTTGGAATACATTGCCGTGAAAGACTGGAGCATGGTTTAAAACACCAGTCAGTTAATCAAGTTGGCCGGTACATTCATGCTCAAATGTTCAGAGAAACAGCACTTGGTTTTTGATGCATAGAGTATGTTGCTGCTCTGAGGCAACTTATCAAAGCATTTATAATGGACAATGCTTATGTCCTGGAAAGTTTGAGGACTCTACCGCTTGTCATAGGTAAAATTTTGACATTTTAGTTTTTTGCCTTTCTGAAATCTTTTCATAATCTTGTTAATGCAAAAAGTTTTACAAAAAAGCAATTTTTTTTAGATTTAGATGGTAAAATGGTTGCTTCAAAAATTAAGTGTATGATGGGTGGAAGGGATTAACACAATTATATCACCTCAACTGTCTACCTGCTGACTATTACTACAAACCAATTAGGGAAAGGCCAACAGATCAACAGATTTATACAGACTACTCAATGTCCCCAGTAGGACTCCTGCTGATAGTTATAGTGGCATAGCCTTCGAACACCAATAAAGCGAAACTTGATTCCTTCGCTAAAAAATGTATCATTTTATTCTCAATTCTTTACAGTTATAGCAGAAGATTGACTGAAAATAAACAGCTACAAAACATTAGATAATACTATCAATAATACACCTTTTAGGAAAAACTTCCAAGTTTAAAGATCTACATACGCTTATTTCCATTCAAATACAATATAAGTAATTCTCAGTATTATTAGCAATTTATCAATGAGCACAATTAAACAATATTGTACAAAGAATGTAAGTCAAACAATAAATTCTAATTTAACTTTCCAAATAAAGAGACAAATATATTATGATTTAACATATCAAAACTATGTGTTTAACATAACATTACTGGAAATAACATCTAAAGATATTCAGATAACAATTAATTTAGATGTATGTTCATATTATGTGAAATATTAGCTTACCATATTGGTAGACCTGTGGTATTCGCCTGATGATCATTTGAGTATTTTGGAGAGCTTAGTAAGTTACAACTTCTCTCTTTCTCGGCAAACAGCAGAATGAGAAATTTAATGAGGAATCAAGACTGTGAGAAACTCCAAGAAGAGCAAAGCGGAAGCAATAAAACTATAAAATATCCCTGTCTTCCTTGACCATTAAACTTTCTTTGACCCCCAAGGACTGGCTACTTTATCACTATGTACATTTAATGAGGCACATATGATACACTTTAAGATTAAACCCAATCCCCATGTAAAAGCTAAACAAACAATTTCCCTGACTTTATAACAGTCATTCTGGCCGCTACAGTAGTCATTTACAAAGGTGTAAACAAAATCTGTGATGCCGTCACACTCAGATTTCTCTGTTAGAACTGCCATTTAATGATATTTGTTGAAAATTATGTATCACAAAAATGAATGCAATAGATAAATCTATATTTCGACTTTTTATTCAATTAAAATAGAGAGTAATCTAAAAAAAATTTAAATATATATGATGTTATAATATAATCATTCTTAGGAAATACCCGCAAAAGACACGAAAAGATAAGAGTCACATTTTTTACTCCTGACCAGAGGTAGAGTCCTTAACTTCTCATAGATTGTTTACTATCAAACCCTTCAGATAGATGTTTAAAACAATCCAAAGTTTTCATGTTTGTTTTTGTTGCTGAACAGGTTGATGTTATGGTGAATGTGACCAATGCGACCTTAAACTTGAGCCATGGAAATCTATCAAAGATCTTTCTGAATGCTGGTGGCCCTGGCCTGCAGGCTGTAAGTTCAATTCAAAACTCTTACCCGTTTATAAATTTAATGTCAAAAATAATAAATTTTAGATAACATATTCATACAATTTACATTACATCTTAAAGTAATGGTTAAATAGCAAATACACTCAAGGTTTAAAATACTAAATGCAATTGATTCTGGTAATAGAACTGAAATAAAATGTTGAAATATTCTTTCCCTGATTGAATGTAGCTGTGTCATTTGGGTGATGTCTGGATTGGTGTCAGTAGTGCAGGGATGCTCCCTGTTGTTGCACAGAATGTCCTGTCCCCTGGTTCTCTTGAGTCTCAGGGAAAGGAAAGAGTCCTCCTCTGGCTGCATGCAATGTCCTGTTCCCATGTTTTCTTTGAGTCCAGGGGAAAGGGGAAAGGAGGGAGTCACAGTGTGGTTGCACAGAATGTCCTGTTCCCTGGTTCTCTTTGAGTCAAAGGGAAAGGAGGGAGTCACTGTGTGGTTGAACAGAATGTCCTGTTCCCTGGTTCTCTTTGAGTCCAGGGGAATTAAGGGAGTCACCGTGTGGTTGCACGGAATGTCCTGTTCCCTGGTTCTCTTTGAGTCGAGGGGAAAGAAGGGAGTCATCGATGTCCTGTTCCCTGGTTCTCTTTGAGTCAAGGGAAGAGGAGGTAATCACCATGTGGTTGCACAGAATGTCCTGTTCACTGGTACTCTTTGAGTCAAGGGGAAAGGAGGGAGTCGCCGTGTGGTTGCACTGAATGTCCTGTTCCCTGGTTCTTTTTGAGTCATGGGAAGAGGAGGCTGTCACCCTGTGGTTGCAAAGAATGTCCTGTTTCCTGGTTCTCTTTGAGTCAAGGGGATGAAGCAGTCACCATGTGGTTGCACAGAATGTCCTGTTTCCTGGTTCTCTTTGAGCCAAGACAGAGGCAGGGAGTCACCGTGTGGTTGCAAGGAATGTCTTATTCACTCGCTCTCTTTGATTCAATGGGAAAAGAACGGAAATGCATGATTTTGGATGGAATGCCCTGTCCCCTGGTTTCCCTTGGGCTATAGGAAAAGAACGGAGTCACAGAGTGGTTGCAAGGAATGTCCTGTTCCCTGGTTCTCTTTGAACCAAGAGAGAGGAAGGGTATCATTGTGTGGTTGCAAGGAATGTCCTGTTCCCTGGCACTCTTAGAGTCAAAGGGAAAGGAGGGAGCCACCAAGTATCTTGCATCCTGGTTCTCTTTGAGCCAAGGGGGAGACAGGGAGTCGCTGTGTGCTTGCAAGGAATGCCTTGTTCAGTGGTTCTCTTTGAGCCAAAGCAGAGGCAGCTCTTTTGACAGTTTTTCGCTGAAATAACATAGTAGCTTTGATCTTGTTTCACATTTAAATTTGACACAGAGATTGTGAAATGAAATAAATTGTGAGTTTTTACATCTAGTAGGTGTATTAGTAAATTTTGTTGTTTGTTTTAGAGCCTCAGTAACCATGGCAATGGCAAAGATGGCGATGTGATCATAATTCCTTCATGTGGAGACCTCAAATGTGATCATGTGGCTAATATAGTTTTATCTAGATGGAAAGGACCAGAATCTCTTCAGGTATTTCTCCATGTTTTTTTTCATTCCAGTAAAGGTCTGTTTTCTGTAAATACATGTGAGATTTTCCTTGCCCTGTTGCTATCAGATGGGCAACATGTAGCAAATCAATTGTGATTTTGTGTTGCATCTCGGACAGATTGCCATTCGATGGTATGTTGATATGTTTTTGTCAAGTTTAAACTAAAAAAAAAAACAATACAATTATCCCTTTTTCTGAATTCTTGATGCTGAAATTGTAGCAACACTCAATCTTTTATTCCATCCATGTTGGCAGATAGTGTTAATGCGGGCATCCTACATCATATAGCAAATATTCCCTGCACATCTTGCTTAGTCCACACAGACACATGACTGCAGTGTTTCAGACAGGTTTTTGGTTGGACACCAAAATTCAATATTTATATAAGTTTACACACATTATATTATATTAATGGTATAACAAGATTGATATAAAAGGATTTCTTGCTAGCCTATTTTTCCCACTACATTATTTTGTGGAAATAGACCATGTGTGTCTTTGCAATAAGGAGAAGCGGAGCTTAAAGCGATGCTCCTGACTGCATAACCCATATATCCCTTGAAAGGACACCATTAAACATACTTAAATATGATATGGACTGATAATTTCTTCATCTTATAAAACCACCTGAGTGTTACAAGTATATACCAACCTATTTACAATGGTAGCTGCCATTTTGATTGTGGTCAACCCTTTTCATGACAACATGCAACTAACACCTTTTTTATGGGGCTATTGCTATAGCATAGCCCCATTCTGTTATCGTCAAAAATTGAGACAATTTAATCATTTTAAGCTTAATTCGCCGATCTACATCTAAACAAAGCCTTCTGATAGCCTCATAATTGCCTGGTTTTTGTAACTGAATTGTATATTGGAAGTTGAAACAGAGTATCTTATCTAAACAGTCAAAATGTCTAAATTAACGCTGATTTAGCGTTTTAAAAAATAAATATTGATACACATAGTGAGTCATGCGCGGGTTATTATCGCTTGTCGAGTTTTTGCTAGCCTAGTACTCCTGTTAAAGCCAGCCCAGTGATCGTGTTAAAGTGATTTTATTTAACATTTAATACTCATATCGAAATAAAATCTGTCAGCCCCAACAACAACAACACATCGGCGCAATTTGTAAGAAACAAATGAAATTACCTCAAATACAAAAATTGTGTATTGTAAAGTATCTAGCAATAGAAAAGAAATATAAAACTGAAAAGTTCTCTTCTCAACTAATGATATATAGATGGATTAAAATATTGAAGGGACAATATCAACAACATTGGACTATTTGAATATATATATTTTTTGTGTGTGTCTTTTAGAAACTCGATTTGTTTACAATGACTATGCAAATATCATTGAATTGCTTACCATCTACACCAGTTAATTTACAAATTTTCGAAAAGAAACTTAGCTTAAATGTCAAATGTGACTTAAATCCATGTTATTTATCCCGTAAGGTATTAGTTCAAGTCAGTTGTTTGTATTATTTATTTATTAGATCATCGGGAATGGAGTGAGTATAGTTTGACTCTAATGTTAAAAGATATGCCTTCAAAACAAGTCTAGCACTAAAACTCCAAATCGCGCAGTTTCTCGGCAAGACTTCTGTCCCCACACCTGAAAGTCTAGTGAAAACGCCCACTATTTAAAATGTATTTCACACACACTGATTGAGTTATGACTGTTAGTGTATGAGCCCCGTGAAGAGAGAATTTAGAACAAAGAAATTCAAATGTTAATCGAAACAAACAGTGTACCGTTATTTAACCAAAGGCCTCACTCAGCAGTACTTCATTTGTGCACCTGGTCTGTTATAATCGGTGAACTTTATAGAAACTTTATTCTTATTAAATAGCAACATTATACTATCAGTTAACCAAACAAACTCCCAATCGTACATCAACCAGTGGTTTGACAAATAGGCAATATAACCCCATATCAAAGCTTTTAGGCTCTAGTTGACTTAGGCTTTTGAAACTTGCACACTGCATTCTTCTACATATGCAATGTAGAAAAAAAAAATCAGGATTTACGCAAATTTCTGCAAAATTTATGCAAATTAGCCATGTCCAGGCCCTATCTGACATAGGGTAATTATAAAATCCCATAGGATAACAATAAAATCCTATAGGTAATTATAAAATCCTATAGGATGATGATAAAATCCTATATTGTAATTATAAAATCCCATAGGATAATAATAAAATCCTATAGATAATAATGAAATCCTATAGGATAATAATAAAATCCTAAAGGATAACAATAAAATCCTATAGGATAATAATAAATTCCTATAAGATAATAATAAAATCCTTAAGGATAACAATAAAATCCTATAGGATAATAATAAAATCCTATAGGATAATAATAAAATCCTATAGGATAATTATAAAATCTTATAGGGTTATTATAAAATCCTATAGGATGATAATAAAATCCTATATCATAATTATAAAATCCCATAGGATAACAATAAGATCCTATAGGATGAAAATAAAATCCCATAGAATAACAATAAAATCCTATAGGGTAATTATAAAATCCTAAAGGATAACAATAAAATCCTATAGGATAATAATAAAATCCTATAGGATAATAATAAAATCCTATAGGAAAATAATAAAATTCTATAGGATAATAATAAAATCCTATAGGGTAATTATAAAACCCTGTAGGATAACAATAAAATCCTATAGGATGAAAAAAAAATCATACAGGATAATAATAAAATCCTATAGGATAATAAAAAAATCCTATAGGATAATAATAAAATGCTATAGGGTAATTATAAGTCCTATAGGATAATACTAAAATCCTATAGGATAATAATAAAATCCTATAGGGTAATTATAAAATCCTATAGGATAACAATAAAATCATATAGGGTAATTATAAATCCTATAGGATAATTATAAAATCGTATAAGATAATAATAAAATCCTATAGTGGAATTATAAAATCCTATAGGGTAATTATAAAATCCAATAGGGTAATTATTAAATCCTATAGGGTAATTATAAAATCCTATAGGATAATAATAAAATCCCATAGGATAACAATAAATCATATAGGATAATAATAAAATCTTACAGGATAATAATAAATTCCTTTAGGATAATAATAGAATCCTATATTGTAATTATAAAATCCCATAGGATAACAATAAATCATATAAGATAATAATACAATCTTACAGGATAATAATAAAATCCTATTGGATGATAATAAAATCCTATATTGTAATTATAAAATCCCATAGGATAACAATAAATCATATAGGATAATAATAAAATCTTACAGGATAATTATATAATCGTATAAGATAATAATAAAATCCTATAGTGGAATTATAAAATCCTATAGGATAACAATAAAATCCTATAGGGTAATTATAAAATTCCAATAGGGTAATTATAAAATCCTATAGAGTAATTATAAAATCCTATAGGATAATAATAAAATCCTATAGGATAATAATAAAATCCTATATTGTAATTATAAAATCCTATAGGATAACAATAAAATCCTATAGGGTAATTATAAAATCCAATAGGGTAATTATTAAATCCTATAGGATAATAATAAAATCCCATAGGATAACAATAAATCCTATAGAATAATAATAAAATCGTACAGGATAATAATAACGTCCTATAGGATAATAATAAAATCCCGTAGGATAACAATAAAATCCTATAGGATAATAATAAAAGCCTATGGGATACTAATAAAATCCTATAGAATAATAATAAAATCCTATAGGATAATAATAAAATCCTATAGGGTAATTATAAAATGCTATAGGATAACAATAAAATCATATAGGGTAATTATCAAATCCTATAGGATAATAATAAAATCCTTAAGTGGAATTATAAAATCCCATAGGATAACAATAAAATCCTATAGGTAATAATAAAATCCTATAGTATGGTAATAAAAGCCTATAGGGTAATTATAAAATCCTATAGGTTGATAATAAAATCCTATATTGTAATTATAAAATCCCATAGGATAACAATAAAATTCTATAGGTAATAATAAAATCCTATAGAATGATAATAAAATCCTATATGGTAATTATAAAATCCTATAGGATGATAATAAAATCCTATATTATAATTATAAAATCCCATAGGATAACAATAAAATCCTATAGGATAATAATACAATCCTATGTGATAATAATAAAATCCTATAAAATAATAATAAAATCCTATAGGATAATAATAAAACCCTATATGGTAATTATAAAATCCTATAAGATAATAATAAAATCCTAAAGTGGAATTATAAAATCCCACAGGATAACAATAAAATCCTATAGGTAATAATAAAATCCTATAGGATGATAATAAAATCCTATCTTGTAATTATAAAATCGCATAGGATAACAATAAATCCTGTAGGATAATTTTAAAATCATATAGGATAATAATTAAATCCCATAGGATAATAATAAAATCCTATAGGATATTTATAAAATCTTATAGTATAATTATAAAATCCTATAGGATAATTATAAAATCCTATAGGATAATAATAAAATCCTATATTGTAATTATAAAATCCCATAGGATAACAATAAAATCCCATAGGATAATAATAAAATCCTATAGCCTTTTTATAAAATCATATAGTATAATAATAAAATCCAATAGCCTTTTTATAAAATCCTATAGGATAATAATAAAATCCTATGGGATAATTATAAAATCCGATAGGGTAATTATAAAATCCTATAGGATAATAATAAAATCCTATAGGGTAATTATAAAATCCTATAGGATAATAATAAAATTCTAGAGGATCCTGTAGGATTTTTAGTAAGGGATAGCATATGGGTTGTTTTTTGCACAAAATCTTATATGATTGTTCTAAATGATCATATTAGACTTTTGTATATAGATTTTTCTATAATATCCTATAGGGTTTATTCTGTATTAGTTTGTATGGAATTGTTGAGGATATTTATTTGGGGTCTTTGGAGTAACTATGGAATACTACAGGAGTTTTGTAGGTTATTTCTATGGAGTCTGCTTGATTTTAATCAGGATCCAGATTTTCACATTTTTACTGTTTTTTTTTGCACTGTCCATCTTTTTGTAGATCCTGAAACAAGCCCTTACCAAATGCCTGAGAGAAGCTGCACGAGTTGGAGATTCTGTTGCCATTCCAGCAATAGGGTGTGGCTCACTACGTTATCCACAAGATCAAGCTGCGGAAACAATCATGTCTGTCATCCTCAACTTTGTAAAGTCCACCCCGCTGAAGGTATAACTCACTGTTAAAGTTAACCATTCCCAATTTTGTAACAAAGTCCACCCAGTTGAAGTTATCCATTATATACTTTGTAACAAAGTCCATCCAGTTGAAGTTAAGCATTCTCAACTTTGTAACAAAGTGCATCCAGTTGGAGTTAACAATTCTCTACTTTGTAACAAAGTCCATCCAGTTAGAGTTAACCATTCTCTTCTTTGTAACAAAGTCCACCCAGTTGGAGTTAACCATTCTCTACTTTGTAACAAAGTCCACCCAGTTGGAGTTAACCATTCTCTGCTTTGTAACAAAGTCCACCCAGTTGAAGTTAACCATTCTTAACTTTGTAACAAAGTGCATCCAGTTGGAGTTAACCATTCTCTACTTTGTAACAAAGTCCACCCAGTTGAAGTTAACCATTCTCAACTTTGTTACAAAGTCCATCCAGTTGGAGTTAACCATTCTCTACTTTGTAACAAAGTCCACCGAGTTGAAGTTAACCATTCTCAACTTGTTACAAAGTCCATCCAGTTGGAGTTAACCATTCTCTACTTTGTAACAAAGTCAACCCAGTTGGAGTTAACCATTCTTAACTTTGAAACAAAGCCCACTTAGTTAAGGTTAACTATTCTACACTTTGTAAACAATGTCCACCCAGTTGAAGTTATCCATTCCCACCGTTGAAATAAACTCCACCCAGTCAAAGGTTACCATTCTCAACTTTGTAACAAAGTCCACCCAGCTGAAGTGTGCCTATTGGCATACACCTCCATTGTATAAATTCAAAAGCCACTAAGCAGGGCATTCAACACTGATCCATGGAACAAACGGTTTTTTTCTATTCAACAGTCTATCACTGTAGTTGTGTTTGAATCATCCATATTTGAAGACTTTTCTTCCAACCTGTTGAATCTTCCTGAAACCCTGTCATCCACAAGTGAAGAAGAACTTTGTGGAACTTCAGGTTTTTTATTTCTGTTTCATTTCTTTTTATTGGTTATTAAAAATACCACTATTAAATGTCTATATTAAAAGTTGTGACTGTAGGCTTCAAATACAGTAAGTCTACTGCCAAGAAATATCTTTGTGAAAATCGAGATTAAAGTAGAACATACAACTTAAAATCTTAGTAAACATCACAGATGGAATTTTATCATGTTAAAAATGTTTTTTTTAAAAATGGCACGTCCAAAAAATTATTTTCGCATGGTGTTAATCTTTAAAGCAAGTTTATGTATTATTAAAATGCGATGTGAAAAAATGAAGACACCATGTTAGATTTTAAAAGTACATCAAGGCAAAAATAAAAAATTGTTTTGTCTGTAGAAAGGCACGAAAAGTCACTGAATCTAGCCGAAGGCGTGATCTGTATCTTAACCAAACCTGAATGATGACTGTCCATGTATAACAGAGGATTTTCTCCAAAGTTAACAACTGTATCAGACATTGCTGAGTCTTCAATATTTTGTTTGAAGCGATTTCAAAAACAGTAAATTTTATGAAAATAGAACTGGCACTTTTAAAATCAAAAAGACCGGTTAATGATTGCCTCAATTGCATTACTTTTCAATGTTACGCAGCCGGTGTTTGGAAAAAACCAAAACATCATAAGATCAAAACCACATAGGTCGCAAGGTACTCTTTATTTAGATAACGAGTCATAATTTTAAGCTCCACTGTCATGAGTTTGGGTCTTGTTTTTTTGCTGAGTTATGTCTATACTCTATACTGTTCCTCTGCTGTAGAAGGAGACTCAAATCAAATACATGTAGTTATGCGAGTGAATTAACATTAAGAACTGTGTTAAATTCCAATCAAAAAAACGACCAATCTGGTTTTAATGATGCTATATGAGATCGTGAAGGTGCTACAGAATCTCAATTTGTTGTTGCGGGGGGGGGGGGGGGG
>JARFOD010030425.1:0-10621 GCA_031763545.1 Mopalia muscosa
ACATTGTAAGCTAGTGCTGTACGGAGTCAATCTAACACAGGTGTCCACTGTGATGGACGTACTTAAACCTGGGGAATTCTTTTGAACAATTTAACCCAGATGATAGGCCAGTACCTGAGGTTCCACCACGTCTAGCTATGTTCTAGTTCGCTGTATACTGATGTTGTTTAATATTATTGGCGTGTGTTATTCCTACATAGGAACGCTTGTGTGCTGAAACTCAGAGACATCACTTTAAACTTGTGGCTGCTGTAACACCTATAGGCCATCCACAACAAACACCACAAGGGATCACTTCTTTATGGTTTTTTCTGAATGTCGAAGCCTCTCATACAATTAGTTTTAATCTTACTGTGTGTCTGGTTTATTTAATGCCTAACAGATTGACACGCAATTGTCCCACCATATTATACAGTAGCCACAACAGAAATTCAACCAAGAATCTGTAACGAACAGGATTCCTTTGCAGAATAACTGTAAGGGTTTGTCGAACCTGACATTCCGCATATGACAATAATTGATCGGAGTGACAGACAAATGGTCACACAAACTAGAGGGACGAACATTTCTCCAGTTGTCCTACTATCTTTTTGGGAAACAAGGAAACAATTTTAAAAAGTTAGGCACAATAGGCTTGCATATGCTCAAGAATGTTTCACTTATGTGAGAGTGGTTTATTTCCACGAATGCTAGGTTGCTACCTTTCGCTACAGATTCTAGCCCCTGTCTCGCGCATGATAACGGTGCTAGAACCAGTACTGCAACGTCGCATCGTTAATAAATGAATGATGTCATCGATAATAGGCTTGGGTTCGCGTGTTCAACAGAAAGGCCTGTTAAATTTTAGAGCTACATTACAGTTAGCATACATGTAGCTCTGATATAATACAGTACTGATGTAAACTTAGAGAAACCATGACAACCAATACTATTAAAGGTGGTTGATAATGTGACCACGAAGACTATTTCCGGGTGGCACAACATCCATAAAGCCTCAATAGATTTCTAATCTGCTTTATTCTACTTCAAATGAATATTCCTGGTTTTGAGAAACCTGAGCAAGGCGCAATATGTAAATGGTCTTATGGCGTAACAATGTTACATACAATAGTGAAGATTTTTTGTTTGTTTTGTTTGATTGGTGTTTAAAGTCGTACTCAAGGGTATTTCACTTTTTATGACGACAGACAGAAATACAGCACATCACAAACAAAAAACTGCTTCCGTTACCCTTTAGCTCTGCGAACACCAGGGCAACAGAAAGAAACCTCTTTCCTCGCCTTTTGCGATCGACCGAGGAAGCCGAGGGAGTATTCTGCAGGGTCATGGCCCATCCGCTCCATCACGGGGGAATCACCCAAAACAGGAAGGGCTTCACATGGGGCCTTCTAAGAACTCCAATTTTCTCTTGGATTCACAATTCTCACACTTCAACGAACATTCATTTCTGCGCCAGTTCCAAAACGTAAAAGTTAAAAGATATTACAGAGCTTTTAGGCGAACAATCGCAACCATTGGATCACCAGACAGTTTTGTTACCATGCCTGTCAAGTACCACTTGTCCAAATCCCAGGTTAAAAATAAGAAATTCTTCATAAATCTTAGCGCGAAAAATAACAAATCCATTCGGCAATCTGTAGTGAAAATTTCCATCAGATATTGTAGAACCACGTCTATGTTCCTCTGTATGACACTGTAGGTTTGATGTGAAGTTGGTGGTTTTTCCAAGTCGTGTCGCATCATACCGCCATCTACAATCAGACACAACAACCAATTTATACTCTCACATCCAAATTTTAAATTGTTTACGTTTATTTATGTGAGGTCATTTAAATAAGAACTGCATATTGTCAAATGTCAATATTTAGCGGGTTCTATACTGAAGTTGCTATAAGATAAATTAATTAGTTTTTTTTATCACGCACGAAACGTTATGTAAGCAAGGCGATTTCCGTTATTTGCGGAGTTTTTAATCCACGTAGGTCGTAACTACAAATCGTACCGTGACAACGCGCCATTATCTTAATTTAATTAATTGGTTGGTTTTCATGCATTATTGGTTATTAACTCATTTGAGAAATAAAATATTCATGCTTATTGGTGTAATTTGTATAACAACTTGCGTTCTAATGCACCGACATGCACGCAAAATCAAATATTTCATAGGTCAAAATATAAACGAAATAAATCAATACATTAACACAATCAACACAATCTTTATAAATTACTTAGGAAAATTTGCATTCAGTTACATATGCAAACTGAACCAAGATGGCTATTAGACATTTCACCGATTTCCAGAAGAAAACGAGTTAAACAGTTTCAACTGGTTAACAGCCAAAAATATTTGCTACCGTCCGCTGTTTGTTGACAATCGTCTATTCAACACTTCGCTGGAATCGATCCCCCGACCACAGATACCAGGTTATACACACACCAGAATCATATACGGAGACCAATTCAACATGGATACCACCATGGATGAGACGGAGAGACTAAACGATGAATGTGTTGGTCGTGAGATTGCGTGAAAAAGATTATTTCAATAATGTCTAGAACAAAGGCATACTTCTCAGTAATTACCTGTGCTCGGTCTGTGATAAGGTTGAGTTTTAAGGTGTCTATTTGGAAGGAGCGCTCTAGTTGAAATTTATCCTAAACCATGTAGCTAAGTCATTAAATATGTGTCATGATAGCTAGAAGTCTTTGTTTATATGCAAATATAACTGTACCAGTGTGATTGCTTTTAGAAATATATAAATTTTAGTTGAAGTTGATTTATGTTTCAGCTGTAACATGTTATGTAGGAGCCTAATGTTGCCTTGGGGAGATACACTAGAGATGAAAACAGCCATTAGAAGGAGTGTTTATGTGACCCTTAACTAATCGGTGAGAACCCTGAATTTGCTTACTTGAACCCACATTACCCCAGGCATAAAGCTGATACCAGTCATTGGTGAGGCCTATGCCGCCATCAACGGATAGCTCTCTGCGGACTCGACAGGACGTGAAGCCGTTCTGGTACTCAGCACTCGCCGGTTTAGGGGGATGTCTTTCGGTCTTGGCTTTTCGTGCGGAATTCCGTTAGCCATGGTAGCAGCACGGACTTTCGAAGGAATAATGTTATGGATACACGCTATCACGTCGTCGCCACCCTGTAATAAAAACAAAAGAGAAAACTTGAATCGTTCGCTCATTAGTGCACTTCCCGGTTGCCATCGATTTTGCGGAATTGCCGACTGATCATGATTCAAGCTAAGTGTTGCATTAAACGACCCGGATCCGATTGACGTAGAGGGTCGTTTTACCATCCCAGCATGTCTCCGCTTTTGTTTTACCATCCCAGCATGTCTGCGCTAGGAAATAAAATATTGTTTGGACAACAAATGGCTCTTTCCAGGAAACAACCAGCTATAAAATTGTCTTCCAAGTAAAATCTCCAGCACAAAGGGAGTGATTATTCCATTCTGCTGCATTAACATTCGTCACATTATCTTATTTCATATCATACTGAAAGTTTTGTTTTTTAATCAGAAGTACAACACAGTATAAAAAACCGTTTCCACATGGTTAAACAGAAAAGCTTTTAAAATGATTGATATTTTTGTCGGCCGTCAGTTGACATTAACGTCTGGGTTGATCCGGGACTAAGTAGGGGCTATTTGGTTTGACATGAAGAGGTAATCGAGCTAGAAACGGACAAAAAATAAGCCTAGCTCTAGTACTAGCGCTGAAGAATTACACGGAAATTATATACACACATACATCACCTGATAAAGAATCGCTAGAGACGCATTCCTGCTGTCGTTATGTGGGCATCCAAACCGATAGATGTATTAGAAGGGACGTGTAAAAGGATCAAAGGAGTGGAAACGAAAATGTTTCTGGTCTAAGTAATTTGTGACTAAATCCTTGGCCACAATGCAAACATCCTCCTGCGGCTACCATTGTAATAAAAATGAGATCTGCAATGTTTTAAAATTTTGAGACTGTCATAAGTCATCAAATCAGAATCAGTCTCATCTGCTGTAAAATGTAACGCTTCCTTTATATCGATCGATTTAAAAATTAACATAACTGACTGTGAAATTGTTTTGTTATAACGTATTCTTATATCACAACAAATTAACTATAGTGATTTTAGAATACTTTATTTCTTCCACAAAGTGTGTCGTGATACATTAGCATTGCGTCGAGCGTTTCACATTATACTAACTTTACCGTTTTTATTAAAGGAAGTAACATAGGATTAGGCCGTTTCCGTGACTTTCTGTTGCCAAGCTTCTACGCTGATTGATCTTTTTGTCTGCAGTCAATTGCCATTTACCTCAGACATTCACTTCGAGCAAGTTGTCTGGTAAGTTGGATATTAGGAAATAACTGAGAAATAAAAAAGATCCCCAGACATAGTAATGTGGTATAAACATTCATCATGGCGGAGCATGGGACAAGTGACCCCTTATTAGTGTCATTATAAAGACATAAACACTGGCAGATTTGATGTTAGTAAGTTCAGGGACAACCAAAAGAGGAATTTTGCATACAGACGTTACATTCTGACAAGCACTGGATTGGAATCCGTTGAGAAATACTTTCCAGTGGGAGGGTTTTAGATATAAAATAAAGTAAAATAGAACGATAACACAAACAGCTTTTACGAATCAACCACTACACAGCAAAGTACTATCAAGTAACAAAAACTACCGTGGATTTATTCCTCGCTTTATGGACCTATTAAACATTTTTATCGTACAATAGTCTACTTGAACCCAGTGAGACTGTTTGTTTGATTAGGGTTTTAATTGGTAAATACGGTTAAGGAAGGGGTCTATATCTAAAGCTGGCAATAGACCATGTTTGTCTGGTTCACCCTAGAGAAGGTAAAAGCCTGGATAAGAGGATGACACTCTTATTAGTTTTGCTTGTCATTTTGAAGAAATACGCCAGTGGTGTTTGCTTGCAAAGTCAGCATTATGAGAAACGACGAAAAATCAATAGACGCTGATGTGAGTGTTTCGGAAAAGTTATCATTAACCTTGACCTTTAACCTTTGTGAAACTTAATTTTTCTGTTCAAAATAATTAGCTTTAAAATTAAAAGTCTTTGACTCTTATAGGGATTTCAGAGGCTGGACTCGAGAAATCTTTCGCTTATGCTTATGTAACTATATTATTGCTTGAATGAGTTCAATAGACATCAAAACAAATAGATTGAAATTTACCATTTTCTTGTCTGAGGAAAATCCTAGGAATAAAATACTGACTGAATATAAACATATTTACAGCAGTATAGAAAACATTATTACTGATGTGATAGAGATATACTACATGAAATGTTTAGTGTAGTAATATTTCGTGTGGATGGGATTTTAAACTTAGTTTATGTGGCCATGAAGTATTTCTGATGAATATTGATCCGACAGCTTTGTGCTAAAAGCTTATCGACACATGTCAGACGTTACTGTCTGTATCCAAATCTGAGATGTTAACAACCGCCTCATATTCTCTTTCTTCTTGGGTTCTCAAATACACACGGCCACTGGTTCAATTTTAGATACAGTTATCTAGACAATACACGCCTGCTGGTGTTGGTATCTTTAAGAATGTTTGAGAGTGAGACAACTCAGAACTGATTGTTTGTATGGTATTTTACGTAGGACATAAGCTTATTTCGAGCAAACTGGGTGTAGGAAACACCCCTCGAAAACGTGACAAGTGTGTTTGTTTGATTGGGTTTTAACATCATAATTAAATGTATTTCACTTAAATAGAAAGCTCTTTAAACACCAGGACTGTTAATTACAGTCTGACATTTCCTGCAATGGACACAATGAATACATAACATAAACACATATTGTTTTGGTTAACTGTATTTCTGTACCAGAGAACATATATTAACGACCTCTCCATATAAGTTTTTTTTGTGGTTATAAAATACTGTGCCATTGATACAATTATAGATATACCCATTTTGCCCAGAGATGTTTGTAGCAGAATGTTGGAAACAGCGTCCTTAGACATTTATCTTTTCTAATGCCTTATAAAAGTCTAACACGTGTAAACAGAAATTGGACCCCCAGTGTTCGGCTTACAGTAGCCCATACTGACTGTACCCTACACGCTGGTTCATATAGCGAAGATTTTCAGGTAAAGGGCCGCGGAGTTAGGCTCTAGATTCATACAAAATTGTATTGGTTGATCTGTTCACATGGGCATACAGGTTTGCAAAATGGCGGAGCAAAGTTTAGACGAGAGGACTGTATGCTCATGTGACCAGATAAACCAATAGAATTTTGTGTGAGTCTAGAGCCTAACTCCGCTGCCCTTTACGTGAAAATCTTTGCTATATGAACCAGCGTATAGGTATGGGCTACTGTAAGCCCATCGCTGGCTATACGAGCGTAGCAAACACGATGATTCCAGTATACTAGACATATACTATACGCCTAGTTTGGATTTATTTTATTTGCCAGTGTATGTCCTATCCACACATGCGCATTATCCACACATATAAATAAACTTAGCCCATTTTATCTTTTTTAATTTTGGTAAATTCTGTTTGAGAGTTCATCATGTCTTCGAACCCGCAGCAGATGAAACTGTGGATTAGTCGGTTCGGGGAGAAATGCATTTCATAATGGAAGCGATGGTATGGCGTCAAAGGTGATGCTTAGTACATCAGAGAACCTCCGCGTGCGGCTTTTTAATCTGTTTCCTGTGTTTCATTAGGAATTTAGTTTTTAATCAACTGTATTTCAAACATATAAGATGACAGATTGTTTGCAACTTCCTGTACCTTACTTCTTTGCCGTGGACAGCCAAGAGAAAACCTCGTGAAAACAATACTTAGCAAGGCCGGACTCACTTCGGCTGTTTTTCTCATCTATGTAAATTGGACCGATAGTGTTGATCTTGTGAGTAATACATAGGAGGTATATAGCATTACAAACATCGACCACTTAATTTAGGCCTTTGCCATTTGAAAGAAAATTGGGACTGACGTCAGTTTTAGTCGTAACTTGTTTGAAGTTTAGCTCTGATCACATCATTATAAAGTAGTTTTAATATCGTTTGGGAACGCCACACGACGAAACAGAAAGAATACCTCCGAATAACTCATGGAAGGAACAGACACGGAGTGACATGGTGGATTACAGAGTCGGAGTTGTGATGATGTCTTATACATTAATACCATTACTCAGCTTTCTTGAAATGTTCTTTCAGTTTGTAAACAAACAAACCCCCAGCCTATTTCTGACAACCCAGGATCAATATTAATTGATATCCATCTCACTGACCAAGATCTTTTCGTGTATGAAATCGGAAAGGATCACAATTGACTTTTTCTATTTTGATCCATACCCGGCTAGAGATCAGGAATGGAAGGCATTATCTCTGTCAGGAAACCAATTCTATTGAACTTAAGACAATAAAATGTTAGAGAATAATCTGGAAAAAGGCAGAAAAGACATAGTTCTTATTGAATTCTGGAGACCAGCCGGTTTGTTTGCTTTTGGTTTAACTCTATACTTATTGTTATTTCAGTCCCATGATGGCGTGAGAGGTCGATGGGCGAAGCAAAACATCATCGATGACACTGCGAACAAACAAAGGCAATAGAGGTCATAAGAAGCAATACAAAGACACCAAAAACCGATCTGTTTCATGATGGCTATTACATTCGTAATCATCATAACAATGTTGTTATAATGATCTCTTTCCCCGCCGATTAGTCTGTGTATCGTATCTTTAAATTTTCGATATATAAATACAATGTTTCTTTTATAGAGTTGGTAAACCGAAAAGCTTCTACTTTGGAAATTCCCTTCCTATTCTCAAAGAGTACTGAAACTTTCCATTTACTGAAAACCTATGGACATGTAGTTTATTTAGCTACCTTCGATCGGTTGTTTTATTTTGCAGGTTTTTGTAAAAAAATACAACGTTTTGATCGTGTCCGATTTTTATCTTCGATTGTAGTTTTCTTTGTGTCCATCTTGTTCTGTTCTGTGTTATTTGCCATGTGCTTTCTATCCATCTCAACTCTCTGTGCAACCAATTGAACAGTTTCTAGTATCTTTTGGCCTGTGGAGGGAAAGGTCATTGCGTTACTAAAATTCTGAGAATTGACAACAAAAACGTTACAACCAGTATAACTGAGAGAGGTAGAGGGTAGAGGTCAACCGGGGCGGCGCCCATAAGTCGAGGTGCTCATAAGGGGAAAGGCCATTTACTAAAATTCTTAGAATTGACAACAAAAACGTTACTAGCAAGTCAACTAGGAGGTAGAGGGGTAGCGAGGGAAGGGTCAGCAGGAACGGCGTCCATGGGTTTAAGGGGCCTACAAGGTAAACCTTGAGCAAAAGCAAACGTAATAAAATGTGTGCTTGCATGGCTATGTGAATTACGATTTCGTGTCGTGGATATACATCAGCATACAGAGGTAGTCCCAAGTTTAAGAAAAGGGCGCACTTATTACTTTCATAGGGCACTTGATGATGTATAACAATTATGTTACGGTGCCCTGGGACCAAAACATTCTCTCGGTGGCCCTGGTTAAAACCGACTTTACAAGACTAAGTAACCATTTACGTCGCATCCAACAAATCCTGATTTACGAAAACGAATCCTCTGTATCGTTTGCCCCTTAGGGAACATTCCAACGTCCATTTTTAAAGATCTAATAACAGTGTTAAATAAATTTTTCATTTGAATACTGACGGTAACGATAATTGATAAATGTATTATCAAACACATGACACAATTGGTGGTTAACAAGCCGTCTTATAATTGAAGAGATAAACAAACTAAGATAGCACTTTAAACAAGCCAATTATATCATGCTATACATAGAATGGTTTGATATGTATTTTGGAATGCTTGGTTATTACAGTTTGATATAATATAGCAGCCAAGCAATTTCTAAAACTGTCCACCTGTTAAATCATAGAGCTCCTTTCTTCAATAAGTGCTATGGTATTATAGTAAATTTGGCTTTCCTATATTTTGGACTATTGTTCGAGGAGCGATGTTTTACAGCAATAATAATATATAGCTGTTCTAGAATGAAGCATTATTTCGGGGATACAACGGAGCGGCAAATGAGATACGTTATGAAAAGGAAACGAGTACATTGTGGTATCCTATAATAGATGTATCTACAAAGTAAAACAGTATTCTGTGACTAACTCTATATATTCACAGATTACATCAGGGTAGAGCATTTGTTGGCAAAAAAAAATAATATCAAACCAATTTTCTATCTAACAAAGAAAGGTATTTGAGATTAAATGATGCCTTTGTGTCAGGTCATTGACATTTTGTATTGTATCCGGCTCATATTGCCAGGACCCTGAGAGATTCTCTGTCTAGCATGTCTGTTGAAACGACATGATTACAGTAAAACGTGCCTATGTCTACAGATAGGAGCTGCTTGGATTTGTAAATGTCTAATCCGGTAATAGAAAGACAGCGATCCGTCATGTACCAACCAGTAGCTCTGGCTACTGTACTAAACGTCATAAACATTCCATAGACTGTTCCGTAGTGTAATTTTTCAGTCTGATGATTTGCTCAAATATATAGGAATGGTATTGATGGAAGAGTATTAATGTATTAGTAAGACCACAGTTAGATCTAATTGACATCCATTAAAGAAAGGGCTAACTTCAGGTAAATCCGTTATTAAGGTGTCTCTACATATACATATCATCTAAAGATAGATATAAGATACACCTAGTTGTTAATAGTCTGCTGCATCAAGAGGACAATAAGGCATACCTGAACTCATCAGATAAGTTCTAAGCCTTTAGATATTTGAATGTGGATTGACTTAAATATTCAGTTTTCTCTTTCGCTGGATTTTGGTTAACATTATTGTGTGTTTGCTTTGCTTCGCGCTTCCCCAAAGACTTATTCCAGGGTGTATGTAGGTATGACGGCTGTTTATAGTACCAATCTCCCTTGGTGACTAAACGAATAAGCATAATAACATTACTTTAGACAAATCACCATGATAATCGTGGAACATTGAATCGTACTTTGGTTATCATTAATCCAATGTACCCCAGGCGTATGCAATTCAATGGTATTCAAATGTATTAACGAAGTGTATTGGTAACAATCCACGCCATTGCTCTGTGCAATGTCATTCAGTAACCATTGTAAATTCAATAAATTTCTAGATTTATAGAAAATAACAGTTCCAACAATGAAGTTTATAAGATATCTAAGTCAAACCGATACTTTTCCCAATCACTTTAGTAAATATATATCAGTACTAGTAGTTCATGTCTAGGTACGAAAATATGAATGGTTACATGCCTGGACAAAGAATCACCTGACACTGCGAACCACAGGCTTGCAGCACTTGTTACACAAGGATATACACAATACAGGTTCGATCTCCATAACTATAAGTATCTAATTAATATCCACATACCTTCTACATAGTGTGACAATTCAGTTTAAACTGTCAACTTTACCGGAGATCGAGATGAGTGACAGTTGTGAATTCAACGACAATGGGACTACGTTTTGAATTATTGCAGCAAGACCGGTCGTTTTCTTCACTTGACTACGATTTAGATTGAATAATTGAAGCATAAAGTTACCTAGTCTGG
>JARFOD010030436.1:0-10621 GCA_031763545.1 Mopalia muscosa
GGGTAACGGGAAGCAGATTTGTTTGTGATGTTCTGTATTTTTGTCCGTCTTCATATAAGTGAAATACCCTTGAGTACGATGTTAAACTCCAATCAAAAAACAAACAAACAAACCAACATAACAATAAACATATAATGTTTTTTGCACAACGTAAAAGTCCAATCAGTTTGTCAGCACCATTTTTTTAAATGTATGCTTATCATCAATACGGCTTTTTACTCCATGGCAATCTAATCTTGACATTTTGTTTCTTCTGATGAATTTATTCTTGTCGTTGTGCCGCACTAACGTATTGCACTGCTCTCTCAATCACGAGTTATATTATAAGACAGCTGAGACAAGGTGCCAATATTTGGCGTCTTGTTGAGGTTTCATTGTGGCCAATACTCGATTAGAACTTCAACTTATAACATGTAGAATAATATCACGAGATGTTTCGTACATCCCATGGCTGCCGTAATATTGGAACGTATGGGAATCGACTCTCCTACTCAGACAGCAAATGTACCGTGACCTGTTGGCTTAATAGGGGCATTTGGTGTCCAACTGAAGGTTAATAGTTCGATTCGTGTACGGGGGCTGTACCCGATCAAAAACACATGAGTTTTGCCAACCTTTCTGTTGCATGGATTTCAAGCAAAAACTTTATCAGTATGAAAGTACGAGAAAATAGCATAAAATCTTCTACTGGTATATTTAACGCATTTGTTTTGGTTTTGTGTTTAGACAATTCGATGCGGTGCCAGACGGGATATGACCAAGACACAAATAACATTGTGTTCCTATCAGGGAATACACAAGTGCCTGTGAATGTTATTGGAAAGCCTCCAGCGCTGCTGATGGTTCCTACTCCAACCTCTGTCCGAAGTAGAATGACGGTCGTGGATAGGAATCCACAGACAATAAATGATATTTCCTCCTGTGTGGCTCTCTTTGAACGATGGATTTGGAAACAGAAACACGTTATTTTGCATATAGAAAATCTTACTGCACAACAGCTTGACTTGTACCTCGCTGAATATTTTCGGACTCTTAGAAAACGTAACGGGAAGGACTGTAGTGTCTCGTACCTTGTCAACGAACGTTCCTACATAGATAGATTCCTTCGAGAGAAAGGCTTTCCATATTCAATTTCGAAATCATTGCTTTTTCTGTCGAGTCAAAGGGCGTATGTGTTGAGAAAGAAAGAGCTTTCCAGTAAACACATAAAGAAGGCGGAGCCGAACAACACATGATATTGGACAGAGGGGTGTCTCGGTGTCTTTGAGACACCCAAGAAGCCATTTGAGACACCCCAAACAAACTTAACGTTGGAGAGATAGAGAAACAGTAAAATGAAATACCCCTTTTCTATAGAAATGTTGATTTGAGACACTCTCTTTTTGATTTCTGGCACCCCAGACAAATTGAACATGGGAAAGATAGGGGAACAGTAAAATGAGACACCCTGTTGTTTTTGCCAAAATGTTTATTTGACACCCTCTCATTGATTTCTGGCTAATACTATGGTTCCACATTTGAGCGTTATCAGTAGTATTTCGACATTATATGGTAATGAGTGTTGATATATATCCTAGATACACCAACGTTATATAAGAATTTCAATTGGAAATCATATACATTATTAAATGGCTGTTACCGGGATAAAATATAATTTTTTTGTTAAAAATAAGTATTCGGAGTTGAATATTGCTTGACAGAAAAGAATTCTCTGGAATTATAATTTTATCTCCAAACAGTAGATTATGTTAGGTGATTATTCATTACTATTAGAATACAAGCTGGAAATCATGTTATAATTAATTTAACAAGAAAATGTCTTTTATCGGTATATCAACCATATCCTCTTCTTCAGACCCCTCGTCCACGCCTGTAGACATACATTTGTTTATTTACAATTGCCCAATTATTCATTATTCAGTTGGAAATTCCAACCCCATGTCCATCTCTGTAGACAAACACTCGAGCTCACAGGATAGCACAATAGAAACTATACCATATTGATGGTCTTAAAATCTAACAAAGAGCACTAAGTACTAATTCCACTCATATGATGGTGTGCCATCCCATTGGCTGGCATTCCTGACGAGGTAACAAAAACATGACAGGTTTGCTTACACGAGTGAAACAACTCTTTGTACGCTATAAAACCCCAGACAAACAAACAAACCTTTCCGATAGAAGGATCGCAATGGATGTACGTACAGGCATATGCATCAGCTGACCATAGTATACCGTACCGGTATGTAAAATATAAATAGATTAAAAAAATTCACTCTGCCGAAATAGAGCTTATGTTATATTGTGTTATCGCTTTTCTATAAGTAGATGAAATAGTCTAATCTATAGGTATTTTCTTGTTCTTTGATTGTCTTTTATTCGAATCATTAAGCTCGTCCTGCTCTCTGATATCCCTGCTGTGTATTACATAATATTGTTGTTGTTGCCCAGGTTATTATTTTGTAATGTAGGCCTACTCGTTTATAATGATAGCGACCAGACGTTCCCAATTCAACCAGGCTGTATAAACACAATTATCGTTTTATTAATTGTCATATATTCGAAAACTATATCCAAATAGATGTGTGGTACCTCAATATCGAAGAAGTTGTAATGAGGAAACTTTTACTCTCCTTTGGAATTTTTTTATGTTTGTTTTTTTAGGAATAAACGTAGCTGTGGGCAGTTAGTTGAGAACCTAATTCAGCGACTCTTGTATATCTTGTTATCAATATTCAGAAAGTTATTAGTTAAATAATTATCAGGCTGTGCTAGTCGCAGGGAGTGTTACCCTGGTGTCTCGAAGTGGATCTCACCGTTTTATATGGAACAAATCCAGCCTCCTGCATTAGCATATTTAGTGTAATTTAGAATATGAAAGTTAAGAGTATTTTGATCTGTTTGGATTTATTATGGTCAATTTGAAGTGGATTTAAGTGTTCAAAAGCATATTGAGTAGTGTAGACGGCATTGTTTCTAAAACCTTCACATTCAACTTCACGCGGCGCCCCACGTGGCAAACTGGGGAACCATCAGGGGAGATAATTCAGCATTGAATTGAACTTTCGCTGCAAGCCAGTCAATTTGACGTGGCTTGACCTCACAATGAGAGCGAAATGCGCACGGAATCATGGGAGTATCTGTGCCAGTGGCAAAACAAACAATGGATTACTACTATGGATTTAACCTATGTTATGAGAAAGGTGAAAGAACTACAGGTGTATGAAGTTGTACTCCATATTGAGTCGATTGTACATAACTAAATAATCCGTGCCAATTAATTCACATTTAGAAAAGAGATAAAACGAATAGATCCAACAGCAGACTTATGAGCAATAACGTGTTAGTCCATATCACGCGCACCTGACTTGTAACTGTTTGATAGTAAATGAAATACGATACTGAAAAAATAATAGTTTTTTTACTTTAATTATAAAGTTTGAGACTCATTTAGAGTCGATAAATTAACAATAAGGCAGGCAATGATACGTTACCCTATCTCTTATAACATAGGCTATATGGAAACAATTCTTCCACACTACAGAATATGCGGGTTCACACTTCTAGCTATATATAGATGTCATATTTTGTATAAGTCTCTTCTTTTTATCACTGTTTATACCGATTTAATTGTGCAAATTTTTCAAACTCTAGCGAATAAAAAGGAATCATTCAAAATGTCGAAAGTCGTTACATAATAATACTGTAAAGTGTTTGTGTTTGGAATAACGGGGAGAAGACTGACATATACCAAAGGCACAGGTCATACATCTTGAAGAGGTCTGTTAAAAAAAACATATAAAGTAGGCTCCTGGATTTCCAGAACAATATCAATTTCTGCTTTCTTTTTCTAATGGCAAATCGTCGGAGTCCAGCCACCTCACACTTCTTTCTTGTTCTTTATGCACGTATAAAATTCGTTTTGCTTCTCACGGTATATCTCTGCATATTGTCCATAAGGCCTACTCACTACGCCAACAAATATGTTTAATGTGTGTTGAGATTTCCATTAATTTTGACCACCTAACGCTGGAATCTTGAGGAAGATTATATGTTCAATTTTATCAATAAAAACGTCATTTTGTGATTGTGCTAGGGCCAATTTTTGTTGAAATACATCACCATCATACAAGCGAAATTCTGTTGAGCACGTTTTCAAACACCAATCAATCATTCAAGTTACTTTCTAGGTTAATACACATGACCGGGTTTAAAGCGGGCTTTAACAGAGTTTGTTTCTTTCTGGCTTTATCTTTAGAACGCACGATGACAGTCTTTGGGGGACCGGAGCACAACAAGAACCTCTCTAATTATTGGGAACAGATGCAACAAAATCGTGTGGACCATTCCTCGGCTCTGATGGAGATTCCCTGTACAGCCACTGTTCGGCGTCGAATGAACACGGCAGGCAAAAATCCTGGAGTCGTGAAAGACATCGCTTCCAGAGTAGCAATGTTCGAACATTGGATATTTAAGACGAAAGGCGTCATTGTACACATTGATACTCTTGGGGTCCAGGAACTAGACTCGCACCTTGCTGAATTCCTATCCCAAGTAAGGCGAAGGGACGGAAGTGAATGTGATGTCTCGTACCTTTGCAACGTACGTTACTATTTAGACAGATTCCTCCGAGAACAAGGATGCCCCTATTCCATAGCGAAATCAAAGCTTTTCGCCGCCAGTCAATCTGCCTATAATATTAAGAAAAAAGAACTCCAACCCCGCCGCTCCACGGCAGGGAACACTTGAGGAATATAATAATGTTTCTAGATTCTTTCATTCACATGTTTCCGTTTATCCCATGTAGATAGATATTGGAAATAGGAAGCATTTTCCTATAGCTATCGAATTCGCTTCTGATTGGTTATGCTTAAGACGGCTGTTCGTCCATTGAACATGAGCCTCTGGTTTGTACGACTTCGATTGAGCTTGTTTGTGAGTAAGGTAGGAAATAAAGAGAGATCAAGGATTCTTTTTGTCCAAGCCCACAAGAACCAGAATCCGATGTGTCTATTTCTGGGTGACCGTCCATGTCATTGGTTGATTGACAAATTGATCGGTGTTTATGCCTTGTTATAGGGTATCTGTCTTCTTTTAGAGCGATGTAAAGCGATCGGTGTAATTTGTTAATCATAATGTTCACAAAGGTATTATCTCGTCCTTGTGAAGTTAGGGCTTGTCCCGAACTGCTAAGGAGCAACCAATACAATTGACTCTACACCTTCGATTTCTCCTTCCACTTTATATCTTTTTACAAGTCCTATGCTGCTTTGACGTTACGCTTCTTACATATTGTATGTAACCCTTGTACTGAGTTCCAATCAGAATGGCTGTCCCATGGTTCACTCAAACTTATATACTCATATATGATAAAGTATGTTTGTGAATTGTATGCACAGGAGGTACTTATATGATGTCAGTCAATGCGACTATAGATATGTCAGTAGCTATTGTTATTGAAACGTTTGTGATCGAAAACAAACAAATCATAATCATAATAAATAATCAAATAAAGACATTTTTCATTATGGTATTCTGTTATAGTTTTAAGCAAGTTCCCAATGCGTAGCGGTGTTTTGAAGATGTAGATACCAAAGTTTGTCTGTATTTTTATTACTTTATCAAGGCAATCGGACTTGAAGGTCTCACCGCCTTGGCTCCAGGGTCTGTGTGTATGATAACTGACCCCCCTCAGACCACTCACAGGTTCGAGTCAACAGTGGACAACCGGTATATGCAGAAGTCACAAGATGTGATCGTCCACCCTGGGGAGGGTTTTTCGAGATTTACTCCCAGTTTTTGTCAAATAATTAAGTTGGGCAGAATCAGAGGTGGACATTCACACAAACAAGCATCAGTTAAAGTAGAACACCAGTGAAATACAAAAAAATTGTAGCACTGTTGGTTTAGGTGTGCCTTTGACCGTATCGTATCGAAGATTATATTTCTAATACCTTGGTGTTTCAAAGTTTTGACAGTATCAAAGATTATGTGTATAAAACTTGGCGTTTTAAATCTAGATGAACCAAGAAGCCAACCATCTGCTGTCCCTGCCTTATTTGTTGTAAAATTATCATAGTTTGATTATTGTTTGGATGTAACCGTAAAAGATCGTGTGGTTATGTATATAAATCTGTGCAACCCGCCTTCCCTTGTCACTCGTTTAAATGGCCAGTGATGGTGTTCCTGACATTAGAATTTCGTTTCTTTTATATTTAGATAGAATATGGATAAACCAAGAGGAGGTTTCTTCGGAAAGTGTACTGGCATTGGATAATGATTCTTTAAAGGACCTGCCTTCCGACAAGAGAAGATCATCAGTTTTAAAAGATCACTGTGCAAAGCAGGGAGAAATTACCTTGAAATCAGTCACCTTGCATCAGACATCATCAAAGTCAACAAGATGCCAAGACCCACATCGCTTAGGGCCAATGCATTTTAGTGGGCTTACCTCGGACATTCGCTCCCGACTCGTAGCGATTCAGACCAAACCTAACGATACTGTTTTACATATGGTCACTGCTGTTTCAGCTTTAGAACGATGGATCTGGTATCAAACGGGAAACCATCAAAAGATCGAAACGATTCCTGTTGAAGACCTCGACACCTACCTCTGTACATTTTGGATGAACTACCGTAAACCCAACGGAAAGGAGTACCCTTGTGGACATTTGGTCAAACTGCGGTCATATCTGGAAAGATTTCTGAGAGAAAAGCACTACCCTGTGTCATTGACGAAATCGGCCAAATTCCTGAAAAGCCAGGAACAGCTGCGTCTGATAAGGAAACGGCATACTAATATTTTAGGATGAAGAAAATGACTGGTACAGTCTCAGACAAATAGTTCAAACAGAATCATTAGGGTTTCTTGATTTTACGATTATGGGGAACGTTCAACCACTAAGGTATTCTGAGACAAGAGTGGAACAATTTTTACATCAAATGAGTTAGAATATCTTTTTGCCAATTCCAAAGAGCCGTTATTGTTACAATCGCTCCAATCATTGTCTTTTTAGCAAAAAAATCAAAGAACCATCGATTGTTATTTGAATACAATACCAGGTAGGCCTATTCGGAATAATATAATTTCCCAAAATCATGATAAAAAACATCGACTGAATGCAAAGGAAACATGGGTGATCCCTATCCCCTTTTTTCTCTCCTATCGTTTGATACCTCTCATGTTTTGTTTGCATTCATTTATGCTTCTAGATATACTTCCAGAGACAAGTTTTTAAACAGATCTTAATCTCAAGTTGTTATGGAACATTCGTTAATATAAGTAGCCCTTTCTTTTTACTGCCACTCGATGTCTACATTTTTTTTTAAGCCTTTGGAAGTTAATTTTTTGTTTCCGGACGTTAGCTTGAAAACTGCTTTTTGAATTCGAATCAAACTTAGTATGTTTGTTCCATGTGACAAGACCTCGCTTGGGATTGATTTTGGCATATGTCCACTTACAGATCGCGCCACCTGGTGGTAAAGTCTAAATTGGGTTTCTGTATGTTAACTTGAAAACTTCTTTTGGGATTCAAATCAAACTTAGTGTGATTGTTCCATGTGACAAGACATGGTTTGGGATTAGTTTAAGGATATGTCGGACTACAGGTGGCGCCACCTGCTGGCAAAGTGTATATTTCGGTTCAGTATATTAATTTGAAAACTTGTGCAATTCAAATCAAACTTAGCCTTAAAGTTCTATGTAACAAAACGTCATTTGGGATTGATTTTGGTATGTTTTGACTTAAAGATGGCACCTCCTAGTGGCAAAGTCTAAATTGGGTTTCTGTTGTTAATTTGAAAGCTTCATGTGGAATTCAAATCTAACTAAATCTAACTTAGTTTGATTTTTCCATGAGACAAGACGTCACTTGGAATTAACTCTGGCATATGTTGGAATATTTATTTGAAAACTTATTGTGCAATTCAAATCAAACTCGATATGAGTATTCCATGTGACAAGAAGTTACTTGGGATTGATTTTTGGATTCTATTCAAACTATAGTTTGCGACTTACTTGAGCTATTTTTTAAAACTCTCTCTTTTATAAATGTAAGTGGACGAAGACAGCATGGCAGTAAAAAACAAATAAATGTTTGGTCAACGTATATATATTATTAAGTCTGCTTTTAAAGCGGACTTCTGGGTTGGATTAACCTCTTTAATTCACTTTTAGCACACTGAAATATGGCGAGGAATTATCATTTGTTTTGGGTTTTAAATCTGTTAAGGAGGACAAAATATAATATTCTTCCTAACGATAACTGATAGTCGCTATTTTGGGCGTGACACTCCTGACTAACTTTAAACATCACCCAATAGTCTAAATTCGAGGTAAACTAGATATTGTTCGACAAGAAATTGAATGACAGGAACGCACACAAAATGTATTGCCTTTCTTACGAATGTTAATTTGATGATATTGCAGCCCAGAAATTGAGGTGCTGTTATTAATGTTGGAAAACTAATGCGAGTATTATTTTTGTTATTAATTTACCGTATGTTAATAAGACATTGCAATGTTCCAAAGAATCTTTTGGTTTGATTTTATTTGTGGTTTAATATTTCTCTGGACCGTTGTTATTTGCAATTTTGTTGTTGTCCCAAAGCCTATCATAATACTGTGGTTTACGACAAGTCGCACTTCAAAATTAAATCTGAAGTCACAATCATATAATTCAGATTTTGAATAGCTTTGGTACAAATGTATTTGACAAGCTTTATAAGTGTCACCCCATCATTTCCAGTTGTTTATACCCCTCTCTGGATGATTAATTATATGTATTTTAAGTGTTCGGCTTCCATGCTCCAGAAACAATGTTGAGTCATTGCAATGGGAGTCTCGGGAAGTTGGCAAGGGAGGTAATTTTATCCTTGCAAAGCGGTCCTCTGACGTCAGAACATTCGTGATAGTGGATCTTTTATGTGAGGTCACAAATATTTTTGCATTATAAGATTACTTAAAAGTCTATCGACCGTTATGCCGTTATGCCGTCAGAGGACCGCCTGCAAACGCCCCCTTTTTGATATTACGAAACTTCCATTTTATGTACAAGGAGCCGTGGATTTCATACAGCTGTCTCTGATTTAAGATCTCACAACAGTTTTCTTCTTCGTACAGTTTTCCTTTGGACTTTCTCCTTCTTAATTCATTGCTTGGTTCACAGTCCGTCCGTCACAAATGTTTGTGAACACACTCGGTTGCCAGACGACGGATGGGATTGCATTTAAAGCAATTAAGTCTATATTACATAATTGTAAAATATTTATGCTTGTTTGTGTTGTGAGCAAATATTTCACGGTTTTATTTCATACGTGAAATATAGATTCCTCCTTTCCTTTAAAACAACTGATGGGATTGCATATCACCAAATTCCACAATACAATATGGCCGCCATTGCATCACTTCACAAACTGCAGGTATGTATATGATGTGAATAAGATGACTATAACAAAATTCTAAAATTTTAAAATGACGAATTTGTGTGGATATCACCAAATTCTATAAACAATGGCTGGTATTGCGTACGAATTCACAGGCTTATTTCAAACATGGAAACAAGTGTTCTGATTAAGAAACAGATGCATGAGATTACATTTCCGCAAAGCAATATGGCCGTTACTCAAATTCAGATATTAGTTTAAAATTTTACTTTTTCGGTTACTACGGTTAATACCATAGATATGGTTGTATTTCACAAAATTTCCCCAAAGTATTTAATCGACATTGCATATTGCAACAATATGGCGATAAACACCACAAATTTGACTCTTTGACGGAAAAAACTTTTCTTAAACACAAGTAGAAAATTGTTATTTGGCTTGGTTTATGAGCATGTGTGTTCAAGATAAGCCTTAAGCGATGGCCATGCTTATTTTCATGTAGCTGCTTGTCATTATAATAGAATGTATTTTTTATGTGTGTGATAATTTTATACGCCCGCCCGTTTTTCGACGGGTCTGTCTCTGTCCGTCCGTCCGTCGGGAAACTTTTTGGTTTTCGGACACCCTTATCGAATTCGAATCAAACTAAGTATGTGTGTTCCATGTCTCTTGGGATTGATTTTGGCTTATGTCGACTACAGACGGCGCCACCTGGTGGCAAAGTCTAAATTGGGTTTTTGTATGTTAACTAGAAAACTTCTGGTGGAATTCCAATCAAACTTTATATGATTATTCCATGTGACAAGACGTTACTTGGGATTGATTTTGGTATGTGTTGACCTATATGTGGTGCCACCTATTGGTCTAAATTTAAGTTCTGTATGTTTACTTAAAAACTTCTGGTGGAATTCCAATCAAACTTTATGTAATTGTTCCATGTGACAAGACGTCGGTTGGGATTACTTTTGCCGTATGTTGGACTACAAGTGGCGCCACCTGGTGGGAAAGTCTACATTTCGTTTCTTTAAGTTAATTTGAAAACGTCTTGTGGAATTCGAATCGAACTTAGTTAAGCCCCGTGAGGGAGCGGATGGGCCATTGCCCAGCAGAATAGTCCCTCGGCTTTCTCGGTCTATCGTAAGAGGCGAGAAAAGAGGTAGCTTTCTGTTGCCCTGGTGTTCGCAGAGCTAAAGGGTAACGGGAAGCAGATGTGTTTGTGATGTTCTGTATTTGTGTC
>JARFOD010030458.1:0-10620 GCA_031763545.1 Mopalia muscosa
ACTTATATGACGACGTGCCAGCCCAATGGGTGAAGGAAACCCCCCTCGACACCACTGGCAACAAACAAAGACAGGACGGACAAATACAGTACAACAACAACAGGACCTAATACAGACGCCACAAACAGATCGACTTCCTGTTCCTCTTTAGCTCTGAGAGCACCAGGGCAACATGAAGCTCCCTCCAACCGCCCGCAAGTTATGTTTTGGAAACACACATACCAATCTTTGATCTATTAGATTGTAATAAACAAATTAGGTATACGCTTTTAGAACATTAAAATGTCAAACAGCACCACATAAGTACATGTATAAAGAAAATAAAAAGTTTGGTTTTAATTTGAGATAAGCTCCGAAAACCAAAGTACATGTATATCACATAGTAGTTACTGACCTGTTACATTTCAATATGCAAATAAGGTATGCATTATATAAACCTTATACTGGCAAAATGCACTACTTAAGTTCCTGATAGAAGTATAAATAAAGTTTGGGGTACAACTATTGAAGACTTCATTAACTATGCTTTTGAAGCAAAAGCATGGCGGGTGGATAGGTGTCCTAGAGGGGGTATATTAATAATTGCTAAATAAGTGAGGGGTGAGCCATATTTGTAAGGCGGGGGGGAATAATTTTTTTAATAGACGCAATGCGTTGCTTGTTTTTGCAGTATATTCTTGTCATTGATAGATTACGTGTCTACATCATGGTATAACTATACGCTTCGGAAGACCATCCACCACGGGGCTGGTGGTGGGTGCACTATCACAGCACAACTTCTCATTTTATTTATTTGATCTAAACGGTTTTAAGAACCGTCTATAGATCTCTATTCTCAGATGTGAAGTTTGATAAAGTTTATGTCAATGAAAAACTATCTTTTTACAATATTTTTACAACTAGCCCGGGAAGAATGACTTCCTCATAATTTTTTTTATAATAAGTATAGGAATATATACTTGTTTTCATTGGAGGGGTGGATTTCTCAGAGGAAAATGTCCCCTCTTGCCCCCCTCCCCCCTGTGGCACTGCCATAGCAAGTTTCATTAACACCCCTTGAGAACACCCTCTCTATCGGGTCCACAACAATTGACCGATCGCCAGCTGTCAATCAAATACTTTTTTAACCAATCAGACACTGCCTTGATCTGTTTTCTGACATTTTACCCAACACTTGTCGACCTTTTAGATCAAGTGCTGCGGTCACAGTTTAAATAAACTGAATATACACATTCCAATGGACTATGTGGGAGCCAAGCATTTTAAGTTTTACATCATGATTATGGTACATAAACGCTTTATCAAAAGTTCTCATGAATACTATTTAGATATAATAAGTCCATATTGTTTGCATCCATTATCAGGTATACCACCAGTGACATCCCTCAGATCTAAAGGGCGTGGCTAACTATCAGTCAGTGATCGGTCAATTGTGAACAAGCTAACCGATGGACAGAATCAGTTAGGCTATATATGCCAGCATTAATGTGTGAGTGTATAAAAACAAAGTGATATGTTATTACTTTTAGTTATTATGGGTTAAATTTTTTACAACCAAAATAATGTTGTTAGAAAAGATCAGGTGTTCAGAAAAAGATTAGATGATGTCTCCACATGGCTAAAGTTGTCTTAAGGCTGTAGAAACAATTTACTAGAATCCAGGCAAGTTCAGTTTTGACAATCAATCCACGTAAACAATCTTTAGAAGTCATAGAAAGTGGATTAAAGTCAGGCTATCCACAGGAAATAAACAATAGGAAATATCAGCTCAACTCGGAACCTACATTTGTTCAACAACAGGAACTCCTGGAGAACAAGCAATTAATAATATACCATACATCGTCAAAATAAGATATTGCATCTTAAAATCTGCAATGTCACTTTTATTCCCAAACACTTAACATTTTAATAACCACAGAAAAATCTAGTCAAATAGCTACAAGTTGATACAATGTATAAGCATTTATAAGCATTTTAAAATAAAATACAATTATTTTACGAGAACTGGAAAGTAGGTACTTGGAATATCATGTGAGTCTTAAGTATGTGCCTGAGAAATTCTGAACTGATAATGTGAGAAGAGTTTGTGTTATGGCTCCTATATTTTAATATATAGTATATAATATAACATCTCTAATAAAAATCTATCATATAGTACAAAAAGGGCCTACTGGCCATGTCAAAAGGAGACTCAGTATTAGATAACTCATATATGTAAATATCCATAGTCAATAGATGTAGGAGTTAAGTTTTATAAATTAATATATTTTTTCTTCTTCACGGTTTTGTTATTTAAACTATATCAGAGTATCTGTCTGCGTTACAAATGTACACATGTTTGTGATACCGCTTAAATTGTTTTGTTCTTTTAACTCACACGATGACATGCCAGCCCATTGGGTGAAGGAAATCACCCCCAACAAATCTGGTAACATAGACAAAACAGGACCCTAACAGGACACAATATGACATCACAAACAGATCGGCTTAGTTTAACTGCTCTGAACAAGTCTGTATGTTACCCATGAGATAAAGGACTATTTAGGAATTCTATGTGATTTTGTCTCGAACATGAACAGATTTCTCACTTTATGTCTAAATCAAAGAGCAAGTGTAATCAATTTTGAAAATATACATAGATACAATATTTGCAAGAACAAGTTTACCCATTTTCTGAAAACAAAACCATTTAAACCAGAAGATGTTTATACATTGCCGAAGGTCCCGGGTTTGAAACTGGGTGGAGGTAAGCTATTTTTTTCTCTCTTCATTTATTCAATATATAAATGTCAGTATTAAGTTGAGGAGATTTTATGACTTAATATTGTATCCGGTTGTATTGCACCTAAATATTATACAAACACAAGGAACACCTAAATATAAACAGTGACACCCATTACAAATTTTAGTTACCTAAATATTTTACGAGCCAATGTCAACGTGACCATTTCTCATGGCAACATCGCACGAAATACTATTGACTACAATCAAGTTAAAGTTGAGAAATAAAAAATGCTCTTCACATTATATTATTGTATTCATTTTGCCATTCAATTATAAAGCACTACTCTAAATTCAGTCTCTAGTTCAGAAAAGTTTTTTGTTTGATTGGGGTTTAATGCCTTGCATAAGGTTATTTTGGGGCTTATTTTCGTGCATAAGGTTAAGTTGGGGCTTATTGTAGTGCATAAGAATATTATAGGGCTTATTGTCGTGCATAAGGTTATTTTGGGGCTTACTGTCATGTATAAGGTTATTTTGGGGCTTACTGTCATGTATAAGGTTATTTTGGGACTTACTGTCGTGCATAAGGTTATTTTGGGGCTTACTGTCGTGCATAAGGTTATTTTGGGGCTTATTGCTGTGCATAAGGTTATTTTGGGGCTTACTGTCGTGCATAAGGTTATTTTGGGCTTACTGTCGTGCATAAGGTTATTTTGGGGCTTACTGTCGTGCATAAGGTTATTTTGGGGCTTAATGCTGTGCATAAGGTTATTTTGGGAATTATTGCTGTGCATACGGTTATTTTGGGGCTTATTGCTGTGCATAAGGTTATTTTGGGGCTTATTGCTGTGCATAAGGTTATTTCACTCAAATGAATGGATGAAGGAAACCACCGTTGACACCACTGGTACCAAACACAGGACAATCACAGGACAAACACAGGACTATAAGAGGTTGTAATACAAAGGCATCACAAACAGATATGTTTTTTGCTTCCCTTAGCTCAGAGAGTACCAGGGCCCCACCAGTTCAGAAAATAATATGTTTTCAGAATAATTGTTTTCCAAAAAATTTTAAAAACATTTTACATTATTTATAAAGCTTACTGAAAAGCACAAGTAATTTTCCATGTCAAACTAGTGGCTATATAATACATCAGATTTTGATCACAATCAGTATTAGGTAGTGCAAGGGTTTTAGTGTATACATAACCATTTTAAAAATTGAGAGTAGCACTGACACTGATATAAACCAAACATACATATGTACACAAGGATATTGATATTTAAATATGCTTCTATGTGAAACCTTCAAACTCTTCAAAACACATGTCCTCATTAATAACACTGCCCTCAATAACCTGCTTGCAAAAATAAAAAATGCCAAGAAATGTTAAGAGTTTTTCAAGACGATATAGACAACCCAAGGGTCAACTTAAATTGCATGAAGACGGAACTCTGGCTGCAACAGTTAACAGTTAATATCCTGTTGTTAGGAGTGGAAATTGCTCAATACATATGCAACTGTTATAACAGATAGTGTGTTAATACCCAATCAGTGATATCACAAGCGTCACAGCTAGTTGTCGGTTTTCAAGTGCGTACTTCCCACAAATATTTGGTCTGGCCGAGTGCAATGCGTCTAATATAGATCCCAATGGTGATTGTCAGACTAGATGGGAGTTCCTTTAATATACAGAGGTCTTATATTTAGTAATTCAAGACACCCTTCCTCAGGTCAATGGCCCATTTAACAGTGGGTTGTGGGGGTGTTTGTTTCCTTTAGACTTTGACCATTTCGTTGAACATCCAACAAGCTTTTGCCACTGTCATGCCAACAAAGATGAAGTTTAAGAATAGCAGCATGAACAAGTGATTTGTCTGTCATGATAACACTTTCATTAGGACTGGCGATTCGACATGGCAGTCATGAACAAGTGATTTGTCTGTCATAATAACACTTCCATTAGGACTGCCGATTTGACATGGCAGTCAGGAACAATGTTTGGGTTTGACGACAAGCATCATGGGGCCTATATGTCAGGGTTAATACTAAACTTAACCCTAAAACTAACCCTTAAACAAACTTTTAATAACAACACGCAACCTAACCCTAAACTAAATCTAAACCTTACACTAATCCTGACACTGAAATTCATGTTATATCTTACAGGACAGACTGACCCATCATGGCCACTGTTTGGCTGATGTCTGGTTTCTATAGCTGTAAAGGCAACTGATTCAAACAGCCTCACCAAGTGATGTTTTTTATTCGATTCTTTCTCAAAAGATTTTGTATTTTTTCTTAAAATATGGCCATATATAAAAATCAGAGGATTAATTGGTAAGAGAAACTGTTAATTGAAGTCTGCAAAACAGAAAACGCGTTTCATTTTTTTTGTATTTAATATTGTATAAATTATCTCTGCCCGGTTCTCTACAGGAGACACACAGCACCGTGACACCAGTAACAGATATCTTTGATCCTATCATCATTTAATCACTCAAAAAGAATGCAAAAAAGGTTTCAATTTTAGAGAAACATATGTCTTGCATGGAAGTCCCTTTCATTGCAGTCCTAGCTTGCCAGTTACATCAATCATCTTAAACAACCTCCCTCCCTCAACACATAGGAACACTATACACATTTATTGGGACTGATATTTTCAGATTTACAAATTACATCTGCGAGAAGCTATACCCCAGCTAAAATGAATGACTTTATATGGAGTCTAGATTGACGAAGATATTCTCCAAGAGGCACAATGGTGAGTCTGTATTCCAGGCAGCACTGGACGGCTGCTGGGTATCCAGTGTCTCTGCAACTTATCAACTCCAATTAAATTCGAGAAGAATTCATAACAGGAAACATTTCTGATAAATGGAATAGGTTCCCCAAGCTGATAGATAAAAGGGAACATGTCACACGAAGTTTGAACACAAGATTTAGCTGAGTTTCACCCGAAGACCTGTGCTGTCATTACGTCAGGATAGAAACATGCCAGTGCACAGTCATGTGTATATTTGTTGATTTTCTGGAGTTATTTGATAAGGACTGAAGTATAGACAGGAAGTCAGACTGCCCTGAACCAATACAAATAGGTTAACACACAACATGCCATAAACTCTGATAAACAATGTACTCAAACATATTCAGTTACAGTTAGCACTAAATTTAAACCACCATAAACCTGCCATTGCTGTATTTATAAATTCAAAGTAATTCCTTAGATAATGTTCTGTTTTTTGTTACATTTCCAACAGAAAACCTTTAATAAATTATCTTGAATTAAATATTAATTCTGTATACATTCCTCACACCACATATGAAGTCACCAGCAGCGAGTTTGTGCCAACCGAAATGATGACCCAACACAACTGAATAAACTATCTGGGGAAAATAAATCAAAAGCTGCCATTTTGCATTAGAGTATTCAGTTTCTTGCTATGAAGACTAAATCTTGTTGGTTTCACGTAAGCCGTGGTCACTAGTCACAATGATTTGCAGAACCTAGAGTTTCGAGAAACTAAAATTTTTCAAAACATCATACAACACATACATATTAGGGCTATTGATTTTTAATTAAAAATAGATTCAATGAGAAACTAGAGGTTATAACCAGACAGTAATAGTTGACTATTCAGTCAACTAATCTATTGAGTCTAATCATTATTGCACTTTGAGAAATAAATCATTACATTTACTCATTTTGTAATATTTTTGGAAATAGTAATTGGATTTTAACCACATTCACATATATATATAATCCTGATTATTCAAGCTTTCCACAAATATATACCTTTATATGGAACAGATATATATTCTTCTGCACAAAAAGACTAAATACAACAGGTTTTCTGAAAATCGACCAAGGGGTCCAGCTATTGCTCAATCATTACAAATCTGTATGATAAATGTTTTTTCACTTCAAGACGTTTATATATTTTTTTGTTTCCAATCTGCTCTTTATTTCAGAGGCCTCTTAATTCAGAGGCCTCTTTATTGTGTCATAATTGTATCATGACATTAACTCTAATCATCAAATATCAAGACATATGCCAGGGGTGGAAATGTATAAAATATTTTGTCAGGCATTTTTCCAATTTTGTCTTGTAGGCCATTTAACACAATGTTAAATTCTGGGGATTTTAACAGGACAATCTCAATTTTTACCGGACATGTCCTGCAAATGTATTGTTATTTCCAAACAAACTGGTTTCAATCCCCAATAAGGAAGCAAAGCAATAATGCAGAGCAGGAAAAACTCGAGTGGAATATTCATACCTTGTATGTGGCAGACTTGAGATTGATGTTGCGTCCTTTGCTGGTGAGTGTACACTTCATGCGAGTGAAAAAGGTCCTTTCCATGCCCACATCTTTATTTGTGTGGAACTTTGTGGAGAGGATTTCACGAATTTCATCGTGGTCACATGGGTGTGAGAAGTCAAATATACTGTGTCCCATCAACTCAATCTGTAAGAGAAATATATTAACCAATCAAAGATCCCTAAATAAAATTTAAATGGTAACAAATGAACTGGAATGACCTCTCTTTTTAATTTAACAACAATAAATCTCTAGTTATAGATTTAAATCTCATGCAGTTTCTAAATGTTTTATTGCAACAGTGAGACTGAATCAATTATTCCAAAGAGACAAATACATGCCCAATTCTACCCTTATAGTCTTGTTTGATTTATGTTACCTTTACAAAACAGGTAAACAATACAACTTTGATGAATTCAGAAATGTGTAGAATTCTGATTGGCTTCCAGCCAGTTTGAAATGTTTTTTGGGTTATGGTTTCAAGATAAGATGACAATATTATCTAGATTCCGGCAAACAACATACCTGTTGCATTCCAAGATATTTTGCCACCTGGTCGGATACGTAGACAACGTCTCCGTCGCGAGATATAAGGATGACAAACCCCTCCATGGCTTTAGAGTAGAGTTGATCAAGACGTTCCGCAGGTAACTTGTTTTCACTTCGGTGATCTGTGGATGTCATAAACCCAATTCAACAGGTGAAAAGATAATACAGTGCACAATATGTCTTTGTATGCTCCTGGCTGCAATAAACCCTATATCCGTTGAAAGGTTACTATTATATATATTTAAATATCATATCGACTTATCATTTCTTCATCTTATAAAATCCCCTTTAGGGTTACAAGTATATACCTACATGTACCTACACCCACTGGTAGATGACATTTTGGGCGTGACCAACCCTATTTATGACGTCACACAACTTACTCTCTAGTGTGTTACGGTTTAACAACATACGTGAACTGTCAAAAGTAAACTTAATTATAAACAGTTGACTCTATAGGTCTTGTGACATATATCCCCTAGCGTGACAAGAAAGATATTTGATTGGTCAATGTTTGTGGAACTCTTCTGTTTACTGACTAATATAGAAAGACATGGCCCCATGGACGAATTTGATTGTAGTTTAAGCATTACCTAATCATTAAGATCCAATTATAACATGGATATAGCTTGATTAGAAAACTAGAAAGCATAATCCAACAATAAATGAAGCCCATCTAAATCTGCATTTTGCTACTGATGTTTTTTTACAAATTTTGTCATCTCATAATCAATAAAGAATGTATTTTAAGAAATTTTCACAAAGGCACATTATGTATTTAAAAACTGATTTAAGGTTATGCCGGAAAAGATTACAGCAAAGGCCTGTATGATGAGTGGCTGTCGATTTCTTGTGTTGTCCTACTTAAACATTTTGGAAAGATCCCCCAAAATAACCCTTTGATTGCCGAAGCCACCTCATATGACTCTCTCATATACATGTACTTATGTCGACAAAGGGGACTTAATCCTGTGAGCAGGACAAAGAAGGAGGCTCAGCGTTCAAGGAACCATGGCCTGGGGCCTCTAAGTGAAAAGGTGTGAAGATACGGAAGCAAGAACTGTTTTGGTTTATTGACCTAAATACATGTAACAAGGAGAATGGATATCGATCACAGCCTGCCTCAGTCCTTTATCAAGTGTGTCCAGTTCCGGTACAGAGTGTGAATGTACCTAACATCCGTGCCTAGTCTCCTGGCAAAGACCTGTACAGAGGTTTACCATTAGAGCAGCTCTGTTTAGGAGACACCAGAGACAAGTGGGTACACTAATGGGTCACATTGTGTCCATTACACTGCTAGGGATATGATGCTAAATAGACCAGTATTTACAGTTACATTTATTTATTTGTCTCTTCTGATTCAAACATCCATTAACCAGCCTAGCAAAACTTCTAATGCCATTTAAAGGAGTAATAAGTTGTCCATAAACATCTGTAAGTTAACCTGTTATAAACCTGTTGGTCACGTTCCTTGTCTCCACCATGTGGTAGTGTCTGCCAGTGGAACCATCCAGGCTAAACCAGGCAATCTCAACTGTTAATACATTTGTTTGTTTGTTTGATTGGGGTTTAACGTCGTACTCAAGGGTATTTCACTTATATGATGACGTGCCAGCCCAATGGGTGAATGAAACCACCCCCGACACCACTGGCAACAAGCAAAAACAGAACAGGACAAATACAGGACGACAACAACAGGATGCAATACAGACACCACAAACAGATCAGCTTCCTGATCCCCTTTAGCTCTGAGAGCACCGGGGCAACATGAAGCTCCCTCCAACCGCCCACTGAAGATGTTTAATAATTATCACGCCGTGCAGACACGTAGAGGCATTTTAGCATTGCTTCTTAGTTTGAATTTCTTTGCTTACATGGTAAGTTGTGCTTTTCCGATTTAGGCGAGTTTTTATTGCCTCGCCATGATCTATCAATTTGTCAACATGACACATATTGGCATTGCAGCAGTGTCTTTTATAACACATAAATTATAACACTTGTCAAATCTGGTATTTCCGAGGTAGAAATGTAGGCAAATTATGAAAGGTCATAAGGAGTCACTGTCTTTCACAAATATCACCTAGATGCGTTTAATATATTACTCTTACACTAATATAAGTATAATTTTGTGGCTTTTACAGAGTTCCTTTCTTTTCCAATTTTGTTTCAGTTCAATAAACTGGGTTGACTGCTTTTGCTTTGGTCTAGAAGTGGCTAGTGGTAATGTAAGTTAGTCCATTCCATGTGCTTCATGCATAACATGCCTTAGGCTGCTTTTCCATTGCATGTCTCCCGGTAAGCTTATCAGCAACCGCTGAAAATGCGCATGGTTTTCTAAATGTTTCGACTCGGTTTATCACTTAATATCACGGAACAATTTGATTAAGACGTTTGAGACAACAACATGGCATACATATTGGTTGTAATCATAAACACAAATCATAAAGGATGCAACTGGATGCAACTGGATGTAACTTGAATGAGATGGCTGTGAGAACTTCTTTAGTAATGCGTGAGATAAAAGGAAATTAGTAATAAAATACGGCGTAGTCCTCTATGAACCGAATATAGTAAACACTAACATATTCGATTATACATTTGATTAAGACGAAGACTTTCTTGGTTTGGATGGATAATATTTCAGAGTTTTTCTTCTGTAGAAGGCAGAGTGGATAAGTAGTCTTGGTATATGAAATCCACAGCTGATGAGTAAATACCCGATTCCAAGGATCATCAGTTTGATTCCTGGACGGATTTCTACCTGCAAAATTTTCTGGTCTTAAATCTGTCCAAACCAAAAAAATCGTTTACCTGCAACATTTTCTGATCTTAAATCTGCCCAAACTGTAAAAAATGGTTACCAATTAAGTATCTGTGTAACTTCGACATATTGCCATTACCTGGCAATACACCAAACTGATGTCCCTGTAATTGTCTTGAGCTCTTGAAATTGTGTCATCTTACACTGGCAAGCAAACGTGCTTGATAATACAGATAACATACTACATGGATGAAAAGCGA
>JARFOD010030469.1:0-10620 GCA_031763545.1 Mopalia muscosa
TGCCTTTGGCAGGCAGTTGGAGGGAGCTTCAGGTTGCCCTGGTGCTCTCAGAGCTATACGGAACAGGAAGCCAATGTGTTTGTGGTGTCTGTATTGCTTCATGTTGTTGTCGTCCTGTATTTGTATCGTTCTGTCTTTGTTTGTTGCCAGTGGTGTCGATGGTGGTTTCCTTCACCCATTGGGCTGACACGTCATATAAGTGAAATACCCTTGAGTACGACGTTAAAGCCCAATCAAACAAACAAATCCTGTTGCCCTTGTGGTCTCTGAAGTTCCATCTTTGGGCTTGGATTCCATCATACATGTATGGTAATGACTAACCTTAAAGTGAAGATACCCTCAGTGTTTTTTTGAACCCTAATTAAACAAACAAACAAAAAATAACAAACAAAGAAATAAAACAGGCTGTTCACATTTGCAAAATATCTATAAATTCTTCCACACACATGTGCGCTTCTGACAAGTTAAAACTGTTAACATCACAATTTTTTTTCCACATTCCAGTTAATGTTCTGAATCAATTTGTAAGTGTATTGTTGCCAGTAGACATTTTATGTAGAAGTTTTATAACGGTTCTGGTGGGTTACTCAGTAAATGTCAGTGTGCTCTTATTCAGTCTAGTTAAACTTATTGAATCCCGATCACCTATTTGGCAGTGTGTCAAGCAGCCAGTCTGGCCGCTCTGTTTCCCAATTTCTCTGTTACCCCTAAATCATTCTCCGATTGGTCCATTCTATTTACTCTGACCTCGGACTCGCTACAAATTGTCTAGGCTGGTTTCTGTGCGGAAGTTGCAAATAATATGTCTCCAAAGAACACTATAAGCAATGGCTTTTTGAAGTACTGTTTTTATTCTGTTCTTAACCATGAGCTCCCAGATTTTCCCAGATCAGAGGAGTTAAAATTGCAATTTCTTTTTTAGGAACATTTCGGCATATAAGCTTAAGCCTTTAGTTACCTTGGTTCAGAATTATTTGCATTTTGATAGTGTCGTTTTTGTGTGACATAACAAAATCTGTAAGAATCTGTAATCAGTTTTTGAATTGTTATCTGTGTTTTATTTGGCTTGTATGATAGACTTTTTGTACAACTAGTATCATTTGATCATGCTTTAGAAGGACACATTTGTCTATGACCACTACCTGGTTTAATAGTGACCTTACTTATCTGTGACAATTACAGAAGTTGACAAATGAATTGTTGTTCCTATCTGAATTGAAAGAGCTTCACATGGCTGATATATTTGTGTACCTTGAATTTAAATCCATTAAACACTCAGATTTTCTTTTACTAGTATTAAGGCAGTATGTGCAGGTAATGTAATCCTGTATGGTCTAAGCACTGAAAGTGGAAAGTTATTTTAAAACAAGTGAAATACTCTTTGAGTGTACTGTTAAACACCAGTCGACTATCTTTCATTTCCATCAGTTATGATATCTGCCAGGCTGGCTTTAGTAATTTGATACAGTATTTTCCCTGCTGCCAGTGCTTCTGTTTTGACTGAGTGATACCCAGAGGTTTATACCATTAAGCGACCAGGGCAAGTCAATTTACTATGATGAATGGCCAGTAGTGTCCATTAAACCATCTGTATGGCCCCTCACACCTATGTGATCCGCTCTTAATGAGTTTGTGTAAACAGCATGTTAAACACCAACTGATTCTAAACACCTGGACATCTCACCTTTGATTATGAAACAGTATTTTATGCTTCCCTTAGTATTCAGTGTTTTGTGTTCACAATTTTTATAAAACTTTATATTCACATATGTCATCATTCGTTAATGTTCCACAATAAAACACTTTTTTTTTTACAAAATTTCATTGGGGTTTAAAGGCATACTTCAGGTTATTTCACTCATATGATGGGGAACCAGAGCAATAGGTAATGGAATCCAACTTCCACTTCATTGGCAATAATCAATGACAAGACAGGAAAGTCACAAGACACAATCTAAAAGACCGTGTAAACAGATCTTTTCTTTATTGCCCCCTTAGCTGTGAAAGCACTAGGGCAACAGGAAGCTCCCTCCACCCAGCTGTCTTATATAACAACAAATAACTAGATAAAATCGGAAGTGATTTGCACTTTTGAAAAATGAATGTTTCTATGTTCAAGCGTGTAACACACACACCCACACAAAATAAATTAAAATAAATTAATAAAGTATAATTTTTTTAAAAGCTGTATAAAAATAAAGATTAATTTTTTCGAAAATACAATTAAATAAGTTAATTCACAACACACAAATTCAGATTTCTTATGTTTCATGTCTGTTTCATAAGTGTACATAATTTATCCCTTGTTATAGAAGCATCTTGAGCACATCTTGAAGTTGTTTTCTGTCAGTCAGGATGATATATGTGTTAGACTGTGTGATATGGCTTGGGTTCCAGGCAGCTGTGTACATGTCGTACAGGAGGTCTATCATTAGAACATCCTTCACAGGACATTATGCTCTTAACATGGTGTTTAATGTCATATTTATGATGTTAACAGATCCCAAACAAATTTGTGGCAAGTCACAACTTTACATCTGTGACTGACATATTCCTTTAGCAGGTACCCGTCACTATAAGCTATAATTTACATATAAAATGTTCTTGTCTATCATTTTGATGAGCTTTAGGAATTAAAACAAATTTGTGGCAAGTCCATTTTAAATTTGTGGCAAGCCACTATACATCTGTAACTGACTGACATATTCCTTTAGCAGGCAACCTTCACCATAGGAATAAATTTTAATTATAAAATTTTGTTCTATATCCTATTGATGAACTTAACTTAAGGATTTTAAACCAATATGTGACAAATCACAATTTTACATCTTCGACAAGCCACAACTTCACATCTGTCACTGACATATTCCTATAGCAGGTACCTGCACAATAGGGTATTATTTACTTATGCAATTTTGTTTTTTATCCTAGTGATGACCTTAAGGAATGTGATAAAATTTGGCATCATATGATTGAGAACTTTTCAAACAGTAAAAAATTGGTGTTGCATTCAGTATTGTTTTGATCATGAAATAAAATTGAATGATAAAATAATTTAGGAAACAGCTTCTAGGATGTAATTCTTTTGTCCTAGAATCCAAAGCAGCATATTTTAGTCTTACCATTAACACTGTATTGATGACCTTCAATATGTTAAAATTAAATTAAACAAATATATTTTTTTACCCCTCATCTGTGATATTGCACCCACAGTTAAACACCAATGTTATTTTTAATAATGGTTTATAATTGTTGTTGCGTCTATGATACAATATTGGTTAAACTTATTTTTGAAGATTTAACTAGTTTTCGCAGCAAAATAATTAAATACACATGCAAAATACAGTAGCCATTTAAATAAGTGTTATATTTCAGCTAATGTTTTTAAAGACTATCTTATCTGAGTAAGTTTAGGATTTTTCTGTTAGATTGTATCTGCTATCCAACTGTCATGTATAGCTCTGTACCGGGCTTAGTGTACTTAGTGGCACGTGTCTCATGTTTTATCATGTATATTGGCCTTGTCACTCCTGTATCACACAGATGGCGTTTACAGTTTCCAGTTAGTTGGGCTCCAAAGTTTTTTCCCCATTTTGTCTGAGATCATGTTTTGTCTCTTGTGTAACAGGGCTTAAGAAGGACACCATCTCTGGTTTCTTCACCCTTATCCTATCTCTTGGTGTAAAACTTGAGAGATCTCTTTCAATTTTTTATGGGTGGGGTTGGATTCTGGAGGAATAATAAAGGGCATCTGTGTGTAGTTTCTAGGAATGTGAAGTGAATAGAGGGTCTTTGGTTTTCAGTAGGAGACAATTGAGATTAGTGATTGTGACTCTTAACAGCTGGACATTGGCACCAGACATATGTACATGTAACTTAAATATCACTGCGTATCTGCCTGGATTGTTGTGTATTTTATCAAGGCAAAATGTTACTTTACCGAAACAGGAAATATTGAGTGTAGTGTATTGCATTCTGCTTGTTGAATTTAAACCGTTTTGGTTTAACCTGGAGTTCATGGAACCCTACCATTAAAGAAGGACATAATTCCATCTTTTTTCATCTAAGTGCATCTTCGAATTTCCACACAAAGTTGCTTATGTAATATAGTGTCGACAACTCCACATTTGCAAACAGTAGATGTGACAGGCAGTATTTCATGGATTTCAGAGGCTCTGTGTTAACTTGAGATCATTGTTCTCACATCTTCAGATTTTGTTACAAATGTACAATACTGGTAGATATATTTCAGCCAATGTAGTGCTACATTTTCCAACCTGTAGTATCTCTGTCTGCTAAGACAGGGACCTTATGGGTTTGCTACAGTATTTTGTGGATATAATCAACTTAAACTTCAATGGATCTAAAACAAAAGCTGCCATCCTATTGAGTACTTATATTGTCAGTTGTCAGGGGAGGTGAAAAGATATATATTTTTTTAACTCTAGTTATCCATGAATTGTAGTTATTGAAGTAGGCCTATAATTAGAGTGTGTTAAGTTTAGCTCCATGCTCATGGTGATTCAGATATGTTCTGATTTTCATCCCGGTCACCTTGATTAATCTGGTTGTCAATGAAGTCAATCTGGATTTGTTGTTTACATGTGGTAACAGTTTATTTCTACTGAAGTGCTCAAGATATTACATATTCTTGTAAGGATTATTGGGATTTGTGTTTATTGTTATAACCATGTGCCAGATCAATAGTACTGTGGTACATACAATGAATGCCTACATGTAGGGTTGTGACATAGAAATACACTACCTGTACAAATATGTTCAAGTGTTTTAAAAAAAGAAAAAGAAAATGTACTAAAGATAAGAGTAAGGTAAGAAAGCTGTCTTCATACCTCTTTACAATTGTAAATTTGCTGCAGTACATTTTGTATTTTGTTATTGAAATAAATTTTAGGAATGTTTGTGCATCCGGGCCATATTTACTTGTGGTATTTCACATGTTTGCTATTTTGAGTTGGATGTAACAGATCTTTTTTCGACTTTGCATACATGTATTTCTATTTTCAGAGACTGTCCAGAGTAAACTTTTGTAGACCAAATGTTATTCATGAATGTACATAAATACTAGAGCCAAATGCTCTCTCTTAACTTTAAAAACTGTCTTGCTTTAAATCATGTTGTTTCTTTATACTTTCTCTAGGTGTCAGATGTTGTTGTACCAGGTCAACCAGATGACCTATCTGCCCGCGAGTCTTTGTTGCTATGGAGTCGCCGTACCTGTGAGGGCTATCCTGGGGTAAAGATTAGTGATTTCTCCCGGAGTTGGCGAAATGGCCGAGCATTCCTTTCTATCATTCACAGACACAGGTAGGTATTTTCTTACCCCCCCCCCCTTAAGTTTGATACATTTTCACTATTTATGCATGAAATATTTTATGACATCAAACACCAGAGAATTCTACCATCATTGTTTTAGAAAACATTTTTATACTCCCCATAAGTTTATGTTCCCCATAAGTTTATACTCCCCATAAGTTTATACTCCCCGTATGTTTATACTCCCCATAAGTTTATGCTCCCCATCAGTTTATGCTCCCCATCAGTTTATGCTCCCCATAAGTTTATACTCCCCATAAGTTTATGCTCCCCATAAGTTTATACTCCCCATAAGTTTATACTCCCCATAAGTTTATACTCCCCATATGTTTATACTCCCCATAAGTTATCATCGTCTTTTCAACTGGAAGCCCACTTTTACACAATTTTTTTTCATTTCAATCTATTAACAAATTTGTGCATACTTTTAGTGCGGTACCTTTTTTTTTTCACCATGTAACCTTAATATTTCCAGACCTGACCTGATTGACTACAGACGAGTATATGCCCAAAATGCTCGACAAAATTTGGAAATGGCATTTTCGGTGGCCGAAAAAGATTTTGGGGTGACAAGGTTATTAGATGCTGAAGGTAAGTAAAAAAAATTGTCTTGCTTCACGTTTTCATACAATACATGTTTTCAAGCTAAGGTTTTTTTACATTTTAAGTAAAATTGTTAATCATTGTTAGACATTTGGCGGGGGAATTGTAGTTCAAGATACAGTCTAACCATATTTAAATACACTGCACTATACCACACAAATAATAAATTGCTAATGTGCACCAAACCATGTTTCCCAATTTAATTAACCACTTTACACAAATTATATCTTTATAAGCAATAAACAAACTTGAAAATACTTGGCTGGTTGGTTAAACGAGACATGATGGTCATTATATCATGTTGTTGTTGTAGCTTAGTATGCACCGTATCAAAGTACAAAGTTGCAGTAATTCATATAATGCCAAATTTGTACAAAGTTCCCCAAATTTAAAATTTACAAACATTTGACATTGATTTCTTTCAGATATTGATGTGCCTAACCCTGATGAGAAATCTGTGATCACGTATGTTTCGTCGTTGTATGATGTCTTTCCAGAAGTGCCCACAGTTGAACAATCTCTCCGAGACAATGTAAGTGTTAAAGTCACTCATTTTACATTGAGTAATGTTGTTACGGATTCTCAAACCGTCAACTGGGTTTTTTCTTGGGTAGATATAAAATTATAGCTGACATCTTTGTTTCAGATGTTTCCTAATGTTAAATCATCACCTCAACATCAAGCTTCATAATAAAATCCATTCCATGATTTCTTATTTTCTCTTGTTTTTATCTGTCTACAAACATGGTTTTCAATCTTAAACTATACTGTTAAATGATACATTTAAAATTGATTTCGAGGGGTAGTTTCCCTCACCCAACGGGACAAAATGCTATCTTGTTAGTCAAATTACCTTAAGTACGGCGTTAAACCTCAAACAAACCATTTTCATTGATTTCTATCGTTATTTGACAAGGAACAGTGTGTAGTGAACAATCTTTCGTCATATAAGTGAAATAGCCTTGAATACAGCGTTAAACCCTAATCAAACAAACAAACCTGTGTGAAACTCGTAATTGTTTGTTGCTTGACCTCGATGTTCATTTTTTGCGTCCATTAGGTTATCATACAGTAAAGAGTGAACTAACCCAGAGAAGTTCACCCAATCAAAGGGCAGACAACTTATGAATGCCATCCAAAGCAGTTTTCATTATTGAATATTGATTGTTTCAATTTCAGGAGAGATTGTTGAAGTGGGAGCAGTACCGTGAACTCTCCACATCTCTGGTGAGGTGGCTCAGAGATGCTGTGGCCATGATGTTAGATAGAGAATTCCCTACCACTGCCATTGAGATTAGGGTACGTACAAAATACACTTGATCTCAGATTAAATGCGTTAATTTAAAGATAATTATAGCAATTAAAGTCAAGGCAGAAACTTTTCTCTAATAGCTGTGAAATGATATTTGACTATTTAGGAAGTAAATATTAACAATATTTCATTATTTTGGGGATAACCAATCTTAATCTGAACAGAATTTTAATTTAAAACATTTTGCAGGCGGAACCCCTTAACCAGGGATGTGCAAAATATCAAACGATGAAGCTAGAAAAATTATTATTATTTGTGCTGTCTAAAATAAAAATATAATTTTAAATGTTTCATTTCAGAGATCACTTAAGGAGTTCCATAGGTTTAAAATTGAGGATGTTCCTCCAAGGTTGACGGACCAACAAAAACTACTTAGATTGTTCGATGACTTAGTTGTAAGTTTGATCCCCTCATATATTTTTTTTCTCGACCTGAAAAAAATCTTTATCGTAATAAGCTCCTCTCTAATTTTTGTTGCGTTTGTTTTATCCAAAACAACAAGGGAGTGGTTTTTGTAAAGTTTCTTCTTGGTTTTTGTTATATTTTTGTAAGGTTTCCCCATGGTTTTTCACTGTATTTAAGTAAGGCACAATGTGAAGTGGACAATACGTCATCATTTACATGAAATACCCTTGAGTAAGATGTTGATCCCCAATCAAACAAAGACACATTTGTTGAGAAGCAATGTTAAATTTAATTTGGATCAGATGACTTCATGTATGGAAATGCTTCCAGTCCACTTTTTGTTTGTTCGAGTGTTGCAATATACTTCCGTCAAATAAGTTAAATAGCCATAAGTACAGCATAACACATCAGTCCATCAATTTACACTGGATTAATGATTAAATGTGATCTGCTACAGATTAGACACCTCTCCCATGTTAAGTGCATTATTCTGGAAAGTTGCCATTGGCTTGCGATATTATCCTCTGGGCTATTCCCGTTTGAAAGAAAAACTAATAACATATTTACTATTGATATTATTTGCCAGGCTCTTCAAGCGTTAGGAGGACCATATGTTGTAGAAGATGAGTTGATGATAGATAATATCAAGATATTATGGAGTAGATTTCAGACAGCACTTCAAGAAAGAGAAATGGCAATGGAGAGTGAACTCAGAAGGTACACCACAATTTCAAGAAAGAAATTACATTTATTACTGAGTCAACTCTCAATATATTTATTTTGATTTTTTTTAAAGTATCTATAATCTTTCATTGTTACAATGCTTATATTGTTAAACTAAAATACATATACTTTATAAAATAATTGATTGTTTTTTTTTACAGCTATTTTTTTTACAGCTAGTTTTGAATATGAGCTGTACCATGGTGCACTCCAAATGAAAGAACACATTATGAGTTAAACTGGTATAGCAGTTCTTAAAAAAACAAATCAATAAATACATCAGATTTTTTTCTGCAAATACTACAGTTTCAGAAACTTTCAAACTGATAAGTGAGACATTGAGTAAAACTGGAAGAGAATAATTTTTGCAGTATGTTTCAAATAGTGGATTGCAATATAGAGGTATATGATTTGTGTTTATCCAGGGTTGAGCGTGTGGACACGGTATCAGAGAACCTGCTGAAGGAGATGAGAACATGTGAAACCAATCTGACGGAGTTGGAGAGACGAATCTCAGAGGTTTGCCACTATTCTGTCCAATTCTTTATTGTTTGAAATGTTTAATTTAATGAAGTCGATATGACACACTACATTGAGGTATTTATGAATCTTGAAAATGACCATCCAGTATTTGATGACCAAATGCGGGAGTCACAATGTTAGATCTGCTAATCACAGGAATAACCACAAATCTTAATGTTTCCCTTATCAGTGATGTGTATCCATCAATTGGAGGAGGGGGGGTTAGCTAGGTTTCCTCTCGGTTTCACACCATATTTAAGCAAGGAACAGGTTCCAATGTTACAGCCCTGTGAGGGAGCAGGTGGGCCATTGCCCTGAAGAATACTCCCTCGGCTTCCTCAGTCAATCGTAAGAGTCGAGAAAAGAGGTTGCTTTCTGTTGCCTTGGTGTTCGCAGACCTAAAGGGTAAGGGGAAGCAGATTTGTTTGTGATGTTCTGTATTTTTTTCCGTCGTCATTAAAGTGAAATACCCTTGAGTACGACGTTAAACACCAATCAAACAAACAAACAAACACAATTAACTGAACAATTTCTGACAGTGTCATAGTGTTGTCACAATTAACTCAACACTTTGTGACTGTGCCGTAGTGTTGTCACAATTAAATTAACACTTTGTGACTGTGTCATAGTGTTGTCCTAATTAACTTAACATTTCTCTCACAGGTTTATGGAGCAGAAGTTAAAACCTGTAATCCAAACAGAGGAACAGTTCCTATATCTGTGTCATCTAGTGGGGCCTTTCTTGCAGAGGTTCCATGCTGAGAGGACACGTTGTCTATTAGAGGTAAGCTGACACGGTGCCTGTGAAAACCATTCCAGTTGTGATTGGTGGTTACCAGTTGTACGAAGGACAACATAACCTATAGTGTTGTGGCTCCTCATTCTGTAGCTTTAAACAATTTTGGGGGTCGTGTGGTATATCATTGCTTATATCATGCTATATGGTGAGGAGCCTTATCACTGACCTATGAGTAAATAAAATAAAGTTTGTGATAAAACTCCATTCACAATAATGTGGAATGATTTGAATTTATTCACCCAGAAATAAAACACTCCATAACAATCATGTAAGTAAAATAGTTCTGGCCTAATGGAAATCCAAAAGACATATTTTTTTTAATAGTAAATATGTTATAGTACACGAAGTATAGTGTATTTTACTATAGCATCTGTTGTAATGTATTGTTAAAAAGTGAAATTTATAGTGTTTGCTATAGTATTTTATAGTGAAGTATGATATAATTGACTTAGAACAAGTTGTGAAAAGTACTTGAGTATAAATTTAATATTGCATTTTATCGTAAATTTGAATTTACAAATTATAAAGCAACAACGTCTTGCTGTAAATAAATAGAAAAGAAACCTATTGTTTCTGTACAACAAACAAACAAATGTTAGTACTGCTAATTATCAGTATTTACCAAGTGATCTGTCATGGTTGTGGAAATACGTATTGATAGGTATATGACTGGTTAGATTCATATGTGTAGGTTTAATTTAATGGTTCTTGTTGGATAGTTATATATGTGGGATTGTTTGAATAAACGAGAAAAAAATTTTGTTGTTCAATAAAACACAATTTAAAAAGTGTTTTATGTTATATAACTGATTTCATTTCACTCTTCAGTGGTGAACCCCGCGGGTGGTTGGAGGGAGCTTCATGTTGCCCTGGTGCTCTCAGAGCTAAAGGGAAACAGGAAGACGATCTGTTTGTGGTGTCT
>JARFOD010030480.1:0-10620 GCA_031763545.1 Mopalia muscosa
TCTGTATTTGTGTCCGTCGTCATATAAGTGAAATACCCTTGAGTACGACGTTAAACACCAATCAAACAAACAAACTGTTGTACTGAATTTGTAACACCTTTGTAACATTCTAGGTCAATAAGGTCATGTAGGTCAAATATTACATGTTGATGACTTTCTTAAATAATTACATGTATTACAAACCCTGCAGATACAAATTAGTTGTATATGTATATGAAATTATATTATTGCTCTTTCTCAAGATGGTCTTAATGTTATAACAACTCGAGATAAGAATTTAAATGTACTCAGAAACTTGTCTTTATTATACACATGTAGCTCAATGTCTGACAAGATATGTGATAAACACAGTAGTATAATGTTGCCCAGACTTTTTATAGTCTACATGGCTGCCTCATATAAGTGAAATACTCTTAAGTACGACGTTAAACAAATATAGTCTAGATGGATGAAGCATAAGCCATTATATTGAGATAAATTATTTTTACACATGTCTGACTTCGTTTTGATTGTGCGATTTATCTTTCCAAACTGTTATTCTGCTTCTTTCTTTAGACATTTAACTTTTCACACATGGACGCTTCACCAACTTTTGGCCTTCCATCCTATGACAGCCATTTTCTAAGAGACGATTCTGCCCCATCTGACCGACCAATGAACACTAAATATGTGGACACTCCACAAAAAATCTCATCTGGTAAGTTTATTTCAAAGTTAGTAAATATGTTTTCTTTAATAGTTATAAACATGTATGTGGGGGAGAAGTGGGGAGTAGAGGAAGGAGTGGGATTACAAGGGTTGTTCCTGGTTTTCCAGCAGGTAGCTGGAGGGAGCTTCATGTGCTCTGGTGTTCTCGAGCTAAAGGGGAATGAGAAACCGATCTGTTTGTGGTGTCTGTATTGCGTCCTGTTGTTGTCCTGTATTTGTCCTGTTTTCTCTTTGTTTGTTGCCAGTGGTGTCGAGTGTGGTTTCCTTCACCCATTGGGCTGACACATCGTGTGTGTGACGTTAAACCCCAATCAAATAAATAAACAAACACACCTGGTTTTCCATCACAGGCACAGTCACAAGTGGGACAATCCATCGTCATATAAGCGAACTATCTTTGAGTGTGACGTGAAACCCCAATCAAACCAAAAAAAATATTGATTTTATTTATTTTTATCTTTTATTTAGCGCTCTTCAGTTAAGCATTTTACCCAACCAACTATGATGAAACCTAAATAAATAATTCCCAAATACAACCAAAACCTGAGAATACAAACCACAGAGTACAGTATTATATAGCACATTATAGGAGAATATTGATCATTGCCCACATTTTGGTGAAAACCCTGTGTTCACTGTATTTCTAGTCTTAATTTCTCAACTTTTGTGAGTAACAAGATGTGGCTCCAACAATCGGGAGGGTGGTTTTTACCAGGTTTCCTCCATGTTTTTCATGTAACAAGGCAAGGAACACTGTGAAGTGGACAATCCGTTGTCATATAAGTGAAATACCCATGAGAACGACGTTAAACCCCAACCAAACAAACCATTGGTCCTTTATCACATTTTGGTGAATGCCTGTGTTCAGTGCACTGTATTTCTATGGTTATATTTCAAGCCTTTTAACTTCTTCCCCTTATAGATCATTTCATTTTATTTCAGAAACTACTTATCCACCAAGCACTGGTCTCAACCTTTTTCATACAAATTCATTTATTTCTTTCCTGTTTACATTGCTTTTTACAAATATATTTGCAGTTATGATTTATTTATTATTTTGTTTTATAACTAATAATGTTAACATTTATTTGTAACCAGCAGTTTGAACAAAGTTACATGTATATATATATGTCTAAAAATTAATCACACAGGTACAGTGATGTTGATGTATTGAACCGATGAGTCATCTCATGTTTGAGATTGACTCCAGGAGACAAGTTATGGAATAGATTTTAATACATAAGAAAGTATTGCGAACTTTATTGGTAATAGATACATTTGAGTACGAAAAAAATATATACAGTGTGCTTTAATGCAGCTGTACAGTCAGTGTGATTATCATAAGATAACCACCCATTATAGAGATTACTACATGTATGTGTAATCTAATCCCACAGATAACAGCTTTATAGCCTCTGATAGAAGAATGCTGGATTCTCGAGGATTACCAGAACAGTGTGAACTTTTAACACATCCTATTAAAATTTTCTCTATTGGCTGTTTCTAGTTAAATCTGAATACAGACTTAGATTTTGTAACCAACAAAGATGTTTTTAGACAGCCAGTTAAACAGCTGGCGTATGAATGATGTAAACAACGGCAGTCTTGACCCCCTAAATGAGCTGTCATTGACTTAATTGACCCGTACTTGAAAAAAACAACAACTTTTGTGAGTGTTGAAAATAAAAGCATTTGTATATATAAATAGCTATGATCTGTGAGCCTAACAAAAAACAAGCACATTTCCTGACCGCTTTGAAATGTCTTCATTGGTTCAACATATGTATCGATTTTAATCCCACCTACCTCTCATAAATGAGTCTCACAACGTTAGTACGGCTGTAAATGCTTTAGATTACTGATTAGCCTTTGATGTATCATTCAAATATGTGAAATACACAAGCAGACCTGCCTACCCAGTGTATTTTTGAGAATTTTTGTACACATAATTTATGTTGAATACACCAACGGCCATCAAAGTACACACAAAAATTAATATTCTGTACTATGCTTTATCCCAAAATGGTAAGAAACTACTCATAAAAAAACTAAATTTTTACACATTAATTTCTTCTAGGGTATGCCCCTGGCCTGTGCGCTTACTAAACCTAACCTGTATCGATGTACCGTTCACCGAATCGGGTCCGTCTGTCGACCATCATGTATATGAGCGAGTCACATGTTGGGGCTCCGGCAACTGCAGGGGTGGTTTTTATGAGGTTTCCTCCCTGTTTTCCCTGTAATAAGGCTAGGCGCAGTGTGAAGTGGACAATTCATCGTCATATAATAGTGCAACGTTAAACACCAATTAAACAAACAAACAATCTTCTAGGGTAAGCAGTGATGCACAAGGTGACATTTTCTATCGCATAGGAGGTTTCTTCTTGGGTCTCTATCGTATTAACCCCAGTAACAAGTGAACCGTGTATTGTGAATTAGCCATATATTAAAGTGAAATAACCTTGAGTTAAATCCATTTAATACAAGCTAAAATATCTGGCAGCAAACTATTATCTACATTGAAAAATGTCTTGATCAGGTAAAATTACAGGTGTCATTAATGAGTCAACACGAATATGTAAAATACCAAGAAAGCTGCATAAATATTTAACATGTCCTGAATTTTGACTGCCCAGAGTTATGACAGTATGGTGCAATATGATTTCACTTGTTTGCCTCATGGCACAATGACTGAAGTTATTGCTTCCAATGAAAAACAAGAAATTTATTTGTTTAATCATTAATTATTGGCCATATATCAATTATCCCAATAAAAATTTGTGAGGCCAAGGTTATATCACTGTTAACACAAAACCCACTGAACATTAAAACTGGTTAACTGGATCAGCTTCAGATTCTCCAGATGTCTCGGACGACTCTGAAGATATCCCAGTTCGGCCTGCCAGAAGACCTGGTCTAGGAGTAACTTACAAGAGAGCTGACCAATCAAATAACAGCCGTCAGACCAAACCCTTCTCCTGGTCTCTGGATGCAGGTGGGTCATTATTCATTACTCATAAGCATGTGTCCTGTTAAACACACAGTTTGCACTCTGTAATACATGACCTTGGTGTCGGGTGTGGTTTCTTTTACCCAATTGGTTGGCCTGTCATCATGTGAGTGAAATAACCTTAAGTATGGCCTTAACCCAACCAAACAAACAAACAAATCCATCTGTGTCTTTGCTGCAAAAATGTGAATACGGAACAGAAATTTTGTTCTCGTTATCAGTTTCTCAATACTTGCTGTACCGTTCATGGGATCAAGTCCTTCCGTCCACGATCAGGCATATGAGTGAGTCACACGATGTGGGTCGTGCAATCATGTGGTCAGTTTAAACAAGGTTTCCTCCCAGTGTTCCATCGTAATTAGGCAAGGAATAGTGTGAAGTTGACAATCTGTCATCATGTAAGTGAAATACCTTGGAGTACAACTTTAAAACCTGATCAAACAAACAAAGCCTGCTCTAAATCATTTCTTGAACACGTGCAATCAAATTTCAGTCTCTATGAATCAGTAAAGAAGTTTTTGAGCACATCTGACATTCTCAGGTTTACTACTTTACACAAAAAAAGATGACGAAATACAGATTAATTGGCTCTTCAGTGAAACTGTTTAAGGTCTTGCTGGACCCCTTGGCCAATTTTCAGAACACTAGTTGTTTTTAATCTCTTATGCAGAAGAGTATAAATCTTAGCCATTGTAAATGTGGTGAAAATCCAATTATTATTTCTAAAAATATATTGCAAAATGAGTAAATATCAACAGATTATTTCAAGGTTTATTTCTCGAAGCGCAATAACAATAAGACTCAATAGATTAGTTGACCTTGTAGAATACTCCTTAAACTAATAAACGGTGTCTCATTTTTAAAAAAAATTTGATTGGAATGATCCCAATGGATTTTTTTGTCTATCCCACCTTGGAAAGTCTTATAAAAGTGTAAAATGCAACGTTCAGAAAACATTTGAAAAAATGAAGGACAAACTTCTAAAAAATGAGGCACTGTTTATTAGATCACATTGTGTTCTTTACAATTGTACAAATTTGAAGTTTTTATCATGAATAGTTTTCTAGAAATACGCCATGAAAAATGTATTAAATTTTTCACCAACAGATAGCTTGAACACCTTACTTCAAGTTATAATATCCAAGTGATGGAATTTGAAAAAATTGGTTTATTTTGAGGCCAAGGGGCCCAGCAAGTGTGTCCCATATTCTCCTTCTAGCCCATTAGCAGGGGATGAAGGAATGGGGTTTTAAGTACCTATTTCTTCCAGTCTTTTCGATTAGACTTTTAAATTATTTAACTACAACATTGAGAAAAATTTTTTTGAGAAAAAAAATTGTCTACTGGCTCATTCATTTCCCAATAACAGTTTGACCTCTGATAGTATATTAGAATTCTGAACTTTAGGGCCCGCGGCCGTGGCTCAGTGAGAGCGAGTGCACTCCCTGAACTGAACATGCTTCGATTTACCGTTCACGCGTTCGAGTCTGCCTTTCGACCATCAGGTATATGAGCGAGTCACAGTGTGAAGTGGACAATCCATCATCATATAAGTGAAATACCCTTGAGTACGATGTAAAACACCAATCAAACAAACAAACTGAACTTTAGGACACTTGCTCAATCATTAGCAAATTAAATATAGGCCAACAGGCTCTGTGCTGAAGGCAATGGTTTGTGGGTTTTTCTCTTATTCAATGCTTGGTTATATATTATTGTTTTTTTTGCACTACATTCAGCTGTTCCCAAGGACAAAAGATGTCATTTTGAGGGGCACATACTATTGCTGCTTTAAAACATTAAAATAAAAAGCTTATCTCCAAATAAGGGTATATACATGTTAGGTTACCCTACGTTTGCCAACCCCCTAGGGGTAATACATATCCATCTCATCTCGATTCATTAGTTAAATTACAAAAACAAGGCCTGCGCACCATTACTTCTTCCCATAGACTAGCACATACAGCCCTAATACATGTATTTCTAAATCTAAAACTCCTAAAATCAATAGTCTCTTTCGATTCTTTGTTATAAATTCATATATCTGCCACATACTCTTCCTCGGCTCATATCCGTTTATTTTAGAAAACAATCTGATGTCCACAACTACCCTTCGAGATATAATACGAACTTCCTGTCTACATATGCCTCACTGCCTTTTTGTTGTAAAATAGTATATATATATATAAGTTTATTTAACGAGGGTGGATACAATATATAAACTCAGTCAGTTTTTCAAAAACTGTTCTTCCCTGAGGCCCTCAGAGAGAATTTGAATATGTAAAATAGTATGCTTGAACTACCAATATTTCTTCAAATCACCGGCCTAAAAAGTTAAACTTATCTTGTTAATGTTATCCTAAATGGGATAGAACAAGTCCCTTATTGAGACTTTACTCCCATCATGTCATGCTTTTATATTTTTGCTCTTTTTTTCTTCTTCTTTCTATTCATATGGAAATAAAACATCAAATCAAATAAAAGGGAATTAATGAAAACCATTCTGTTTGTACTGCAATGCCATTGTTATTAATTTAATATTTGTTTTATTTTGTAATTTTTATAGGAAAGTTTGTTCCTCGTCGAACTTACAGTGATGATGAAGATGATGTTTTGTCGTTATCTGCTCGATCCATTGCATCCAGTAGCTCTTTGGCCTCCGAGGTTTTGGAGCGTGCTCAAAGAAGAAATAAAGATTTCTGGGATCGTGGTGCTTTCCAGACGCGATAAGGTTTTCATTTCTAAATGAGTATATTTATAGGGGAAAATAATTTAACCATTATTCACAGATATCTTTAACAGTTTTATAGCAGAAAGTTGATTAGATAATATCTCCCTTTGTTGTCAGCTATCTGACATTATACAGTATAACCATTGTCAGGATTTTAATCTGGAAAAAAATCTTTGTGAGATTGTAAAGGAGAGACGCTTACCCAAAGACAAATTTGGATTACGATGATTTAATGTATTAAAGGTTGCTCACAAATTATTATAATAATTTCATTTTAATGAGATATTCAGTGTGTAATTGGGTTGTATTAGTCAAGAGAAGTCCCACCGCGAGTAAACAGTGGGTGTCATTTGGCCGTGACTAATCATCCAAAGTACTTCATTTTTTGTAAGATTACCATTTGGCCTCTTTCCGCTTTAAAATATTAATGATAAAAAACTTTTGTTGGATTCTGTTTTAGTTGATGTTGTCAGGGGACAATGAGGTCTGGTTAAATAAGATACCATAATTTGTGAGAATAATGGCATTTCACAAATGGAACTCTAAACACTTCCTTATAGCCCCTTCTCTGCTTCATTTATATATTAAAATTTAATTTTCTCATTGAACTCAAAAGAAAAATTCAAGTTTATATTGCCTTTAAAGTTATGGTCAAAGTATTAAAAATAAATTCTGAGTTCTGCATTTGGAAAAAAATGAGTATCTGGTATTTTGGGTGAACAGGTCTCTTAAAAGCTTCGAAGAAAATGCCTTATTTCTTTTTTTCGTGCATTGGTCTTAGAAACAAATACTTTCCTGATGAAAAGATACGCACTGCTTGCGTAAAAATACCTCTTGAAAATTGTGTTGACGGCAGATTTTTAGTTTCATGAATTATGTTTGTCCAATCCCCTGCAGGATCTTTTTTATTACCTTACAGGACAGTAAAGGTTTAACAATAAAATTTATCGTTCTCTTTAAATTTCGCGGGCGCTTGGAGGGAGCTTCATGTTGCCCTGGTGCTCTGAGAGCTAAAGGTGAACAGGAAGCCGATCTGTTTATGCTCCCTGTATTGTGTCTTGTTTTTGTCATCCTGTATTTGTCCTATCTTGTCTTTGTTTGTTGCCAGTGGTGCCAAGTGTGGTTCCCTTCATCCATTGGGCTGGCACACCGTCATATAAGTGAAATACCCTTGAGTATGACGTTAAACCCCAATCAAACAAACAAAAACTTTAAATTTCACCAATGCTCATAGTCATTTATCTGTGATAAGGAATTGTTAGCTTTTACCAAAAAGCATATTTTAATGTAGTGAATTTTATTTTTGTAGACTTAATTTAGACCGTTATGACATTTTTAGTAGCAATTACTATATTTAGACATAGATTAGTTATTGCTTTATTTTTTATCTTAACATTAAATATCCATTTCTTAATCATGTAAATTGCTTGTAGGAAATTTGCTTTAAACTTTTAGCTGTAGACAATAATTTGTCTACTTTGAAACAAATTTACATGTATCTTTACTGTTTAATTGTTAGGAATAAATAATTATCGGTAATGTATTTAATAATTGTCTACATTTTTTAGCTAATTCCAACGCTATACTTACGATTAATGGTGTATTCACTTCAGTCTCGATAATAAAATGGCATGTTATGATTTGAAAAGGAAAGTATTTGTGCATGTGCTCATTTTTCACTTTCCACCAGATTAGTTTATGTAAGTGACATTTATTTGTACAGTTAATACTGTAAGTGATTCTTGTTTTGTTTCCCTGTTTTGGACTTTCCTCTACGGTTTATATAGACATTCTGTATGAAGATCATATATATGTATACTGGGTATGAGTTGTTTGAAGACAAGATACCAGCAAAATACATCATTGAACCAACACAATATGTGAACTGTATTGAAATCCATAAGTAGTTTCACTAAGTTTACTTATATGAGCGAGCCTGAGTAACACAATGTGGCTCCAACAGTCACAGGGTTGCTCTTACAAGGTTTCTTCTCAGTTTTCCACCGTAATGAGGCAAGGTACAGTATCAAGTGGATAATCCATCGTCATATTAGTGAAATACTGTTGAGTATGACATTAACCCACAATCAAACAATCACTATTTTGCCTGCCCAGTGATGTTCCCGTAACATTACGAATATATGGTTATCATGTTGGTAATTGTGCTATACCTTCTACACTCAATATCATAGTTTTGTTGAAAACAGTGGTAAGTTAAATTTCAATGAATATAATTACTTCATGTTCAAATTGTACTATGGGACTGTCAAAGTACAATACTTTGTAATTTGAAGCTAAAAAATGTAGTAGACTACTACTATAGTATTGCATATTTGGTTCTGACAAAGATGAAGTTCTTTTAAGAATTCAGTAAATTTGACATTTTTACAAATTGAAATGTTTCAAATGTACACATGTTGGAGATCAACTGTTGAGATATCCTGTTTATATCTGTATTTAGTAGCATGAAAATAAATTATACCTGTATATAGTGTCAGGATTTCAGCATTCCTTCCTTTGTGTCTTAATACTTTCTCTTCTAAAATAGTTATCTTGGTTGCGTACAACATACGTAAGGTAATGACAGACTGTAACCAAACAGGTCAGTTATGTTTTATTGTGGTACTGTATTTAATGTCCTAACTCTCATTTTACAATGAGGTCTCTGGGTTAATACAGTTTGTTTGATGAGTAGCAACGCTGAATTTCTCTTTATAACCCTGGAGAAAGATTAATGTTCCAACATTATGAAAACATTTCAAATCTTGGTTGTGCCAGTGTCAATTATTGTTGAAATACACCACCAGTATATAAGTGAAATACTCTTAAGCACAGATGATCTATTTTTTTGTGATTTTATTCTAAAATACACCCAAACTACAATGATCCATAACATAGGAAAAGGTTTGAAATGTCCCAATTACGACAACAGTGTCTAAAATAAACTTTACACAAGGCATTGTAGATTTGGCCTGGAGATCAACCGGAATTCCACTTGAAACTTTACAAACCTAATTGACAGGAAGCTATATGTATATTGGTGTATAAATGCCCTACCATGTCAATTTTTCTCACTTAATTTCCATTTTACTATGAAATTTATGTTCTCAGAAGAAAAAAAGATTATATCTATCCTAAAATGAAAGATTATAAATGCCATTTCATTGTGAAAAAAACAAAAAATTCTAGATACAAGTTTTCTTAGCCTGGGTACCACCACTGTAATGGAACTATTATTTCTGTGAAATTCCCTTGTCTGAGCCACCCTTAGAAGAACAGATTCTTGACAAAACCATACCTACATGTAATTCTTGATGCAGCGTAAATTGACCACAAGAAACACAGCAAATGACCAACTGTCTTCAGCTCTGGACTCAGAAAGTACCAAAGCAGACTGGAATTTCTTTCACTGTACTCAATCTTTACTCATGGATGCTAATAATATATTGGAGAACATTTATTAACAAATGTGCGGCAATCTGTAATTTAATCCAGATCAGCCATATTGTTTTGTCTAGATCTGATAAAACCCACTGCATTTGATTGGTAGGCTTTATTGACCAATCATTGCTCCCCAGAACTTGGTTATAACAAACCAATCATTTCCACTGTCATCCCATTTTCAAAAAGTGATTTTCCTGAAACCTCTGATTTTTTTACGTGTGGTTTTGTTTGGTTAAGAACACAATACCAGGATGGGAAGTTGGATACAACTTTAATCAGATTGTGTGCAAACCCTTGTTAAATATTTGCTAAGGGCGTTTTCAACCAGGGGTGAAACTTTTACTCTGACAGATCACTTTTTTGTTAAGAAGCTGCATTCTCCTGAAAGTCTCCAATATAGGTCACAATGTAGTTTCAACAGCGAAATGTATTGCTACACAAGCATGTGAAATTGACCCACTTATCACTGATAAAACACCTAGCAGGGTAAACTGTTATCAGAAAAATGCTTAAATCTGAAATATTATAGCCAGACCTGCCTACCCGAAATGAAATTTATGTGTAAAATCTTTTGTCGTTCAGGAGTATTTTCTTACAATTGTGTTTATTTTTGTGTCACAGTATAGCACAGAATGTTAATTTGTATGTGTATTTCATGGCATTTCAGTGTATTTCACATAAATTATGTGTACAAAATATTCCAGAATACACCTGGTAGGCAGGCCTG
>JARFOD010030491.1:0-10619 GCA_031763545.1 Mopalia muscosa
TAGACGTTTTCCTCAGGGTGTACGGACTTTTATGACCGTCCTGCAAGCCCATACGCCCCTTCGCCTGCGGCTCAGGGGTACGAGTTTGCAGGAGTATACGTTATACGGTATTCGCTATACGCTATTCGGTATTAGCTATACGCTATACGGGCATGGCGATTCACACAGAATAGCACGCGCGCCCTACTCGGCCATTTGGCGCCGATGAAATGGTCATTTCGGACCAAGAAGATTTGGCATCTATCTAACTTTTTGGATGACTGTGTACTTGTAATCATCCATCGTTGGCTACCTGTCGGGAAAAAATCATTTGGTTAATAGTATATCATGTACATATGAAGGCATGTGCTATAAAATTTCAATAAAATGAGTACAAAGGCGTCCTATTGTTTCTAATTAACCTATTCTGCACGATAAATTGTTTATAAATCGTGACAGGGGAAATTCCGTAGGCCTACACCAATTGCAGCAGCCACGTCCGAACATGACGGTATACCCTGCTCTAATATCGAACGCGAACAATTCCCACTATACTATACTATACTCTACTATACGTAGGTATACGGCGTTTTCGAATAGTTCCCTCGTATATTACCCGGTTTTATGAAATAACCTTATTCGATTTAAGGTATCCGCGTGCCCTGCAAAACGCGCACCGTATACCTGAATAGTATACTCCTATGTGAACTCAGCCTAAAAGGTGATATTCATCGGTTTTAATCAATCGACATCCAGTGTGATACATATTTTGCTTTAAACAGAATGTTTATTACACGGAAAAGGAAAAAAGGGGATTGGTGAACATACCCACAGCCTATATTGAAAGAAAGACAGCTGTTTTTCGACCTAAACTTATTATTTTTATTGCATTTCAAAGACATACATCTGTATTGCACAATCCATTCGAGTAAGTATAGCCGCTTATTAATTAATTTAATAGGCGGGACTTACGTCAAACTTTACAAATGTACAGTCGAACAAATTTTGGAGACAACGACTCAACTATTCTTAACGAAAACATCCAGTCAAATGCGCCTCATGCCTTTTCCCTCAAATTGAATATTTTGAATCTCATATTGTTCCATATTCATATCATAATGTATACTATCTCATTTTTCGTAATTGTGTGAGATAATATATTTACAAACAATCGTTAATTAAATTTTTGTTATAAACACAACCAAATGGACGGACACGCGCTATTGTGATTGGCTGACGAACCAAAACCACATCTTAGGGATAAGACGCCATCTTGTCCACCATATACCGTTGTGAAGCTGTACAGGGTTATTCTGCGTGTAAGACGACGCGATCTGTCCTCCAAAGCGATTAGCTTAACGTGACAAACAACATACACATTTACGTAAAGCAAACAACCTTATCTGACAACAACCACAAAACACTCTTCTATTTTCTAGCGTGCTCAGTAAATTACATTCAGCTAAGTTTCGACCAGGCACAAGAATGAGCGGCAAGAGGAAATTAGACGATTTACTAGAGAAAGATTTGAAAGTTGTGCAAAATTTGTTGCTGTCTGACAGCACTAAACAACCTCTTAAACTGTGCAAACTTGACTTATTTTCCTCCGCCAAAAACACCAACGATCCCTTGAATATGATGCACATAGGTGCCGACCTGACTGCTGTTCTGGAAGCTACAAGAAATCTGGAAAAGAGTCAACGCAAGTGCTCAGAAACAGAAACCGAGTTTATTGAGGCTGATGAACTCAGAAAGGTCATCGACCAATTTATTGATTTTTACAAAAGACTGGATAAACCTAAAATTGACGAGACTGTCCGGAAACCCAAATATTCCTACACAGAGTTGATATTTCTGGCCATAATGAGTTCTCCCAACTTCTGCCTGCCAATCCAAGAAATATACCATTATATTGCTACGCGCTTCCCTTATTATCTCGCACGAAGCTCCGAACGCTGGAAGAATGCAGTCAGACACAGCTTATCGAAGACCAGATGTTTCACAAAAATTGGCGGTAAAAAAAGCAGACAACGTTCGGGATTGTTAAATAGGTAAGTTTGTTTCTAGACTAGGTAAGATTCTCATAATTTTCTTATATATGTTCTTTTTAAAGGTTGTACATACCAGACATAAACGGGAAAATGGGAAAGGTTTTTAGTGTCGTTATTTGAACACTCAATATCTCGTCGACCATCGAGTATATGCGAGTCCCACGATATGGCTCCAGCAATCGCGGGTGTGGTTTTTACGAGGTTTCCTCCCGGTTTTCCACCGCGATTAGGAAAAAAAAAAAAATGTGAAGTGAACAATCCGTTGTCATATAAGTGAAGTACCCTAGAGTACAGCGTTAAACCCCAATCAAACATGGACCAATGTTATCTTCCATATAAACACATGGCTAAACATATAGCTCAGTTTATCACACACTGACCCTACTCTACCATAACCAGATAACCAAGAAGCCGTACATTTCGCACATTTTGTCTAAAGAGCCTTCCGGTAGCTCATGGCGGCGCGCACAAATATGTCTTGAAGGTAACAACTTTTCAAATTAATTTTGTTATCGTATTTTGTATTGAAGTGTTGCACACATTCAAACGCTCATAAATATCTACTCATTCAATAAAGCTATACTTGTTAATAATATTGTCTATACCTTAAAGGGTCCTTAACTTTGGCTGAACACTCCTTGTCATGTCCGCAGCCGTGGCTACTCCGATGTACCGTTTACGGGATTGAGTCCCTCCTGTCGACCACCAGGTATGAGTGAGATACGATGTGGCTCTGGCAATATCGGGATGGATTTTCGAGGTTTTCTCTCGGTTTTCCACCGTACTAAGACAAGGAACCGTGATGTGGACAATCCGTCGTCATATAAGTGAAATACCCTTGAATACGACGTTAAACTAAAAACAAACCTTGTCATTGTCGACAATCGAATAACTAGTCAGCAAAAACCTCTTTTCAGGCTTTGCAGATACAATAACATTTAGACACATTATAAACCGTGATTTCACCATACCAAAGCAAAATTATTTTAAACGGTCTATTAGAAACTTTCAAAAGTTAAGCAAACAGTTGTATTACTGAAACTAGTGTGAAGTGGACAATCCGTCGTCATATAAGTGAAATACCCTTGAGTACGACGTTAAACCCCAACCAAACAAACACATCTTGGTTGCGCTAGTCTCGATTGTTGTAGGATTACATAGCCGTCATATACGTGAAATAGACCTCGATCAAGACGAGCTATTTCCTACCTTAAAATCAGCAATCGGAAATGGCTTAGTGGTTTCACCGTTTTGGGCAAAAAACCATGTGAAGTCGGCAAGTGAAATACCCTTAGAGTACAAGCCCAAACAAACCTTAAAATTGTTTGATCCAAACTCGCACTTGAACACTGGAGATTACTTTTTCCACCCACGCAGTTTTTCTTGGACTGGCCACCACGTGGTACGGTATTAAACTTAAAAACAAAAACCCGACACAGATCGTTATATTTGAAGTATTTTTATGGAAAAAAAATAAGTGCTGATAGGTTTTTATTTTCGGGACACAAGTTTTAGTATTGTGATTATGGTCGGCTGTCAGAAAATTGCTATATATTTAACAAAATTAGTCCCGAAAATAATAACCAAATTCCATGAGTTTTACTCCCTTAAAAGAAGTTAAAATAGGACAGTCCGAATCAGTTATTTTTTGTTTTAAATAAACCCATACCACGTGATGGCCAGTCGACGAAAACCCGTGGATGGTCTTCATGTGAGTTCATGTGAGTTAGCATATTTCAAGTAACTAATTTTAAGGTACGAATTAGCATGTTTAAATCAGAGGTTTTGTGTTATACTATTCTTGGTTCAAATTTAATCTATCAAAAAACAAAAACAAAACAGAAAGTAGCTGCATGTAGCCAGGTAGCTATTTTCATCTACATTAGTGCATGCTGCTATTCTCCCCAACCTGATGATACCAAATTGTTATGGGTCTGTTTTTACAAGGTTGGATACCTCTGTCCAGCCCGCCTATTCATAATCATTGATTTACGGCTCTTTTTTTTTTCTTCTCGGTTTCAGATCTTGTTATTTATGGACCATCGTTCCCAGAAGCTTATTGAATTTCGCAAGGGGAGACTACCGATCTTGTGTGGACAGTCAGACTGGTACAAACACATTAAAATGGGCCTTCTATCAAGTGGATGCGTCTAGCTTTTGGAAGAAATGCTCCGATTCAGTGGGAAAAGTTATCCAACAGCAACGAATTGACTTGGAAACGGCCAGCACGCAATGGTCAAACGATCATCAAATCAGTCAAACCCCACGGTCTCAGTTCTTCAGCGATTTTGCGCGTCTTCAAATGGGTTCTAGAGCTCCTGTTTACCCTCCTGTTTGTGCTACTCAAGAAGACACTGCATATTTCCATCCGGACAAATCCCTAAGCCAAGTATCCTCTAATATGGCAATTTCTTCCCAGTTTTCATTTTTAAAAACTCCCCAAGCAGGTACTCGTACAAGCAGTAGCGAGTCCGAAGAAATAATACCTTCCAACAGCCCACCAGACAGTGGCAACGAGACCTTAAGTCCACTTACAAGTTCGGATGATTTTTATCGCCAATTAATACTTTTCCAGTCTCCCCAGGTTAATCCCACTGAGCTCTCATTTTTTAATGACAATTGCCAAAGTCTGTGGCCTACATTTGAAGCTCCATCGTTTGAGATGACGCACTCTTTGTCGGCTTTACCCCCTCTGCAATCAGCATGCCACCCAGACGAAAATGAACATTCCTTTAACCATTATAATTATCTCCCTTTGCTAGAATCTTTGGTACCGGAAACTCCAATAGATGAATGTCTGGCATTAGATACCAGTGAATTGAGTTTACCAAATTCACTTTTTGCTGACAATTCAGACGCAACGACTTCACCAGATCCAACGTTTGTAGATTTGTAATTCCTATCATAAATATTTATTCTGCAAAATACGGATGTGTAAACTATGTCGGTGTTTACAAATGCCCTTAACTAAGGAGAGAACCTGTACAGTTTACTAAAAAGGTCACAAAAGTTCCTTGTTTTAGTTATCTTAAAAGTACACAGCTATATTTGTTGGATGATTTCTGAATAGTTATATTTCAATGTTAACAATTGTTTTGTTTAGTTGTGTTTAGTTCTGTTTATTTCTGTTAAGTCCTTAAGTGTTACATGAATTTTTTTATTTTATTTTGTTTGGTCGCAATATTAGTTAATAAAAAAGAGTATATAAATGTTAGCGAAAGTGTAGTAATCCTATTGATTACACATTGGTATAAATTGTATGATTTGAAGTTCATAGTTTCGTCTAGTTACGGCACTATTTTGTTTTTTTTTGTTTTTTGTTTTGGTTTTCTATTAAAGTTTTCGTTTTGCTTTTCAAAATATGAAACTAAGGGGTTTTGTTTAACTTTAATAAACATCCTTGATTAAGTACTAGTAGATTGTTAACATATTTGTACCTGACCTATCCGCTTGTCTCTGGTTCATTCCAGCCCGCGGCCGTGGCTCAGTGGTAGCGAGAGCGCTTCCTAAACTGAACCTGCTTCGATTTATCGTTCACAGGAACGATTCCGCCTGTCGACCATCGGGTATATACGCGAGTCACATGTTGTGGGTCCGCCGGGCAAAACCGTAATAAGGCGTGAAGCAGTGTGAAGTGGACAATCAGTCCTCATAGAAGCGAAATACTCGTGAGTATGACGTTAAACCCTAATCAAACAACGTTTGCTGGCTTTGTTCTACTGGGTCCGCAGACGTTTGGGAGGGAGCTTGTTGACCTTGTAGAATACCGATTGATAAAAGTCGGCAGATAGCGCTCCGCCTGAACAATTTGCCGGGCTAGAATCGCATCAAAGTAAGAAAGCGTTACCCTTAAATAACCAAAATCGGTCCATATACACTTTCTACATATACCGAACCTTCATTACCTGGGTCCTCTCGGAGCTATGGGACAACACAAGGTGTATGCTTGGTGTATTTATACGGAGTTCTGTTAGGTATTGTGTTTGCCATCGAGGGTAGGACAGTCTTGTAAGATTTGTTAGCCTCGTATCTCTAATCAAAGAAAACGTTGGCTTTGAGATTTACAGAAATGTCGCTCCTTGTAGAATTTGTGTTGGCGTGAATGGTAAAAACGATGGATATCGTACTTGCTCCTGTATATATTACTCCAAAAGCAGCTTTTACAAAAATTTGACTGTTTATACTTAGCCAAATTTATTCCAAATTATTTCCCAAGCAAATTGTATTTGTTCTTTAACTGCGTCGTGAATGAAAAGTTGAAGGGGTCAGAATCCATTTCTCATTGGTTTTAGGCGGTGTTATATTACGGCCTTGAAGAGCATGGGATTCTATTCATTTCATCTTCTTATTTAAGATGTAAATGTAATCCTTTGTTTTCCAACTCAGTAAAATTACTGATATAATCATTCAAAAACACGACCCTCACCATTCACGTACCTTGGTCATTAATGGCTGGCTGCATGCACATGCAGGTCTCTGTGCAGACCAAACCAGTAGAGGTCACTCTCGGTCCGTTTAAGCTTGATACCAAAGATTGATTGGTGTTATACGACTTAAGGGTATTTTACTCAAACGACTATTCCGACAATAAAGACACTAGCATACCAAGGGTGTGGGTATTTCCGTCATGTTGAGTTAATTTTCCTTAAATACTTAGTAAAGATCGCCTTGCCAATCTTCCAACAAATTGCCCTTAGCCAGAGGGCGTGATACTAAAGAGTCGATTTGTGTTATTTTTAGGCAAGCTTACGTCCCTCCTATCTCAGTCGTAAGACTAGCTGTACTATGTATTAACGTACGTGGGCGAGCCTGCCAGTGGTTAGTTTACACTGAATAACGTGCTTAAACGTTGTGCAATTTTTTTTATACCAAACTTGGTAAGTGGTACTACTACTAACGAGAGGTGAGTGTCACTCACTTAATCACATCGGAAGTACAAGTCCCGTCAAGATTACCTATATGCGATAACAGATGTACCGGTACATATAAACTCACGGCGAAAGACCCATGGAGCTTAATTTCTCCATCGGTCAGTATGTAATTTATGTTTTTTTGTTTGTTTGGGGTTCAACGTCGTACTCAAGGGTATTTCACTTATATGACAGATTGTCCACTTCACCCTGTTCAGTGCCTTATTTTGGAAGAAACCTGGTAAAAACCACCCAGCGATTACCGAAGCCACATTGTGTGACTCACACATATACCCGAGGGTCGTCAGACGGACTCGATCCGGTGAACGGTACTTCGAAGTAGGCCTCGTAAGCGCACTCGCTAAGCACTAACCACTATTTTTGTCAACTCCGTAATTCAAGCTGTTAGCCGAGCGAACTCTAGCTGGGTAAGTCCGCCGTTTAAAATATGGCGTTAAGTTGAATGTCTAGTTTAGGGTTAGATTACAATTTAGTTTTAAGCTTAGAGTTAGGTTTAGTATTCTAACCCGAAACCAAGATTTCCACGTATGTCTCACATGACAGTTACTCACCGAAATCAACAACTCGTTGTCCATACAGGGAGGATCGAATTAGAACGTTTGATAAAACGCACTGTAATATTTTACAAGTATTAATTGTAGGTGTACACAAAATATATACATTGAGATAATTCGATCACGAACCCACACCTACAATAATAGCTAACAGTCTGACATTTAGTAACACCCGTCGCTGTCTTAACACCACAATATTGGGTGGAGTCGCTTTTGTTATAAGCCATGGTCATGCCTTGTAGCGATGTCCCCGAGACTATTTATTGATGACCGACAGCTGCAGATCAGGTCAATGGTTTTTAAAGTTACTTACAAATTAAAATATTGAAAAAAACAAAACAAAAAGAGCTGAATTCGACACTAGATGTGTTGATAATATAACTTTTATTAAATCGTCTGTAATTTGCATTGTTTTGTTTAAAAATGTTTCTGTTAATTATACCGACAGAGCCAAGTTATGATTTCTGACAGTTTTCAGTGAAATTTACGTAGATGATAAGGCATATGTCCTACATATGAGATACTAAGTACTACATAGGTGATAGTATAACATTTACGTTGTGATAAGGCTTATGCCCTACGTAGGAGATACAAAGTACTACGCAGCTGATATGAAGTAAAATAACCTTACAAACGACTTCTTATTTTGTAAAACCTTAATCAAACGACGATTTGTGACACTTTGGGGGTTTCAGGAAAACCCCCACCCCCACCCCTCCTCCCCTGAAATATGCCGTTAAAAATAAATCTTTGTATCTATGAAATATGTTTTATTCTTTTAGCACTGGTACATGTTATCACAAGTAAAATGAAATACAACTATATATATAAATAGCACTTTTGGTACAACTGTACAAACAATTGTTACTTAGATGAAAGAACCCGCAAACTTGCTGTCACCAGTGAAGACGTACGGATAGCCATTACAATAGGGGAGGTAACTCGAATTGAAGGATCTGACGTCATCGTATGTAAGACGAAGGGGTGGTAAATCTGGAATTACTGGTAAATATTTTAAAGTATATGGGCTCAGCTCTGGCAGGCATATTCCGCCGTCTGTGTAGAAATTATAACTTGTGTTTATCTTAGATACATCGTTTGAGGGATTCTGAAAAGGTGGTGGTGAGACATAGCCACTATCGTTTTGACCTGAGACACCGGTGAAGCTCTCTGTTGGAGATAACAAACACGGCGAATTATATGGTAAGCTGTTTTCTTGTTCTTTCCACACACTGAGACATCGTCGTTTTGGTGGTGCCATGCCCGGACTGCTGATATTCGAGTGTAGGTCGACTGACATTGTATCTTTATAGTTCCCATCGGAATGGCACTGAGGCTGAAGAGTCTGTTTCTCAAATATCTTTGCTGGTTTTGGAACGGTGTTAATCTGAGCACTAATTTTCTTTAATCTATTGGCTAACGCCCCTTGACATCTCAACCAAAGGGAGCTAACTTCCTTCTTCCTGAATGATATTTTAAGTTTGTTAACTCCAATTTTCTGCTCACTTGGACGATAATCCCCACGTGCGAACGACGTTAATCCAGCTGGCAAAACACTCCATAAGAAAATTGATCTGTAGACAAAAAAAATTATAACGTAAATTGTAATGCTTATTCATGATAAATAGCTGGTCTAATGGATGCTATTGAATTTATATTTCGTGTTTCACGAAATGGTTATGTGAGGAGGGCAATGGCGATATTTTAAATATTCATTTATAAATGTCATTGCTGTCAGTTGAATATTCCAATTAATCAATCGAAAGTAATAAAACCAACGTACCGTTTAAAGACTTCTGCTTTTGTCGACATTCTTTCGACACCAATCTTTCCGAAACATTTTGTTTTAGACAGACTGTGTCGAATTGCGTTCCGCCAGTATTTCGAAGTTCCTTCTCTGAAATAACTAAACCGGTTCTGGATGTAATGATATATTTCTCCGATCGGAAGGCAGTAATTGGGCGACCGCAGCACAGCCATTACAATCATCTCGGTGTAGGTATAAATGGGTTTTCTCATCGGGTCGTCTTCCAGATGAAGATCGTCGTAAACGTTTAAGAGGTCAAGGACGGCCTTTCGTAGCTCGCACTCTTGTGAGGAAATATCGACTCGGTCATTTGTTTCATGTTGATGCTGGTCAGATGTTTCTGTAGTCTCGTGAAAAGATCGTTTTGTCGCCATTTTGTAATTTTTTGAAAAAATGCAGATTTGTCAATAAACTTGTGTAACCGAAATGATGTGTGAACAGTGCTCACTTATTTTATACACCGTAGAAAATGTCCCACAGATTGAAGCCAAACTAGACAATGAGCTAGAGGAACAATATTGTAACCAATGATTGGCTAATGGATTTCTGAGTGAAAGTTGTCGATGCAGTAAGTGGAGATGAAACTGATCGCTCGGTATGTGTGACGGTCTTCAAGTCTATTTTCATAATGATTGTTTGACTCGGTTATGAGATTCACTTGTCGACTTGACATCAAAGGGATTATCTAACCTGGTTATGTTCAAAGAGAAACGGCCCATGGCATCCTGTATAATCCTAATCTACACGGATTATTCAATGGAATATTGTTGTTAAAGTAAAATTCCTCAATCCAAAATATTAAATTTGAGATTTCGGTTTTCTGTCTTAATTATGATTTGCGGTCTTCATTTTATTGATGACGTATTAGCAATATGACAACGAGGCACAGATATTTGTCTAAATTCGAACGGGGCCTTGTGTATGCATAAAATATGTTTATAAAATTTATCCTAATTATGGATGTTTTTTTTCTTTACAAGTTTACTTCAATTATATAATTTGTTATATATGACATCACATATAGGTGTGGTGGCACAAAGCTTGCCAATTGATGACCGTGAAAGGTATTTAATTGTAATTTTAACAACCGCCAATACATACACAATTTAACTTAATTTTCTCTTATTCAATGTTACAATTTTTAGGCCACGAGATGTTTATTAAGTTATTCCATCACACTGATTGGCTGGATAGAGAATAAAAAATCTACAATATACATGGATTATTGCTGGTATGAATTAACTTTCGTTGAATAACCCGAAGGCTTTACCACGATTGTGGAAGGAGGGGGGGGGCG
>JARFOD010030502.1:0-10619 GCA_031763545.1 Mopalia muscosa
TGAGTTCAGTATCTTTCTTCGGAGTTGTTACTATACTTTACTATGTTAAACTCCTCAGTGGTAGTTAAAATACAATGAATAACTTGGTGTGATTGTATTGCACACAGGCCCACGCACTAATATTTAATATTTTATTGTTAGTGTCATCGGTAGGCTCACATTCATTAAAAACAAACTACATCCTAGTACATTTTCTTATTCATTGGATGTGACTCTAGCGATCTACATGTAATAATTACTGGATCCTGCAGATGCGATAGACAGGCTTCTTCAGTTCGTCGCCTATTCAATGTTGAGCTATTGAATCGTTTAGCATCCAGATGTCTTCAATTGAAAAAAACTACCTTCCTTCCACTGTACTTAAACAAACGGCATACCAAATTTAGCAAATCATGATGATCAACAAAATGTGAAAGTCTTTATTGCGCATGTTTTACCTGCATTGTGAAAGTCACCATCTTCTATCTGTATGTGGTGCATAATGAAGGATTTGTTTGAAGAAAGCAGGGTGCGTGAACTGGTCTTTATTTCCTGGTATTTTAAGCAGTCTGTTTTACTTTATAGTGGGGGGATTAACTAATCAACTGTAAACCTTATGTCAATCCTAGGATTCGATAAAACTCCCGTAAGGTAAACATTAGCTTTTCCTCGCACGACACTGAATGGTTTACACAGTTGCCTCAGCTTAGTTTGAACTCTGCATCCCGGAGACCTGACTTCCCCATCCACAACTGCTGGGCATGTCAAGAGGCTGCGCGTTCTGAGAAATGTTTTACACCCGACAAAATTGGCTACACCGTTTATGCCGACTTAAATGTGTTCGTCAAGGAGAAGTTTCTCATGCAGCATAATTTAGCTTCTCACGAAATGCCACTGATCAAGTCGGACATTACGGAAAATAATAACACTCCCAGATTACGGTTTTCTTTATAGAAACTGTAAACGATTAATATTTTCTTGTTCGCTTTGGTATTGATTTACATCTTTAATTCAGCACAATAAAATCCGGTTAAAATGCCTTATCGGCTAAGAGAAATTTATTCCTTTCGATTGCAACATACAAGCGTTAACCCAGAAATTGAAGAATAAATACCATCCTTGCATTTCGAATGATGAATAAATACCACCCTTGCATTTCAAATGGTGTAACTATACTTAAGTACGTTGATGAATAAATAGTATTCCATTTAAGTTTTTCCTAAAGTTAATTACCTACGCAACAATATCTTAATATGTAAGATAAAGCAAGCGATATTTTTTTCCTTTCCATAACTCGGCATAGTGTTACTTCATTGACTCAAATCAATTGTGAAATTATCTTCTACATTGCAGTATTACATTTTTCTCAGTTGACTATTACTTATCATTTGTATTGAGGACACACACACGTAAAAAAAATAAAAATATAGTTATATGATTCGAGCTACTCGTCATTGTGTAACATTAACTCAGCCAGACACTTAGACGGAAATTAAACAATCGGCTAAAACTCAAAAAGAGTCATATGTGGTATCATCTAGACCCAGTCGTGATAACCTGATAGATATGTTAATATGTAATCAAAATCGTTCACTTGTTCGCTGTAAGTGACGAGTGTATGAAGTCCGACATGATGTGTGAAGAACATGTGAAGACTTCCAAGTGGAAAATACGTACTTGCACAAGGACATTCCGTCTTTTAGTGATTCGTAGAAGCATTGCATGGCTTCTGCCTTATCATCACCAAAGTCTGTCTTTAACTTCTCCCCTGTTATTGCCTCTATCCATTGTAGACATTTCTTTGCTTCTTCTGGCGGAAAATTCGACTCTAACTGCAAAAACAAAAATACAACAACCGTTCTTCATTTATTGCATGAAATGATATTTAATACTTGGTAGTTTCTACCTTGTGTATTACAGCCATTTAGGCTACAAATCAGGATGCTTATAAAGTGTATACAAAAGCATAGGAAGAAGACACGAGTGTTATATAAATCAAAACCAAACATCTAGTACAAATCACAAATCGACTGTGTGGTTGAGCTGAGAATCTGTGAAAACAAACACGTTTCTGTTTATAACCACGGTTAATTCAGTCCTCAAATTTTGTCGCTTTTAACACATTGGTCAAACATTTGTCAGATGAGATCAAGCACTAAGGATGATGTTTATATATGATTAAATATAACGGTATGTCAACATAGAGGTTTTGATAAATATATACGGGACAAATATTGAGAGTACCTATAGTTACTATATATACTGGCCTGTAGCGCAGTGAATGGTCTGTCTACATGTGTGGTTTAAATCGAAATGTTAGCATTCTTTCCCCGAAAATCATATTTTAAGTTATAGATTTAAACCTGAAATCTGGTTTCTCAAAATGAAAGGTTTACGTTTTAAATACCAATAGCAACATTCGGTACACTCTTAATACAATTTTAGAAATTTTCCTTAATGCTTTTTATGAGGAATTCCCCTCAAGCTGCTTACGATATTCCATAAATATTTGGGAAAAATCCATGCTTTTGATATTCCTTTCAAATAATGGATTATTACTCTGGTAATCTATTTGAGGAATATTCTTTAACTTGTCCATAAGCTGTTAGCCTACGGACTTTTTTCAGTGTATGTCATAGACATCACCAGAAAATTGTTGAAAATTACAGGCCTAAAAGTTATTTCTCTCACAAGTTTCAGAACCAGTATTAAGCGATAAGTAGTTTTTAGGAGGTATTTTTGTATCAGTTAAACGGGTTTAAAACAAAAGACAGTGAACTCGGGTTTTGCATACTAATTTCAACGCCCGATGATTATGTAGACTATACCTCGGCTTTTTTGTTGTTGCTTATATGTGCAGAAGGACAATACAATAGGCTGTTCAATTTCCAAACAATGCATATAATCCAGAAAAAATATTCCCAAACACACCGAAAGTGGACAATCAGGTTTCTTTCAATATATTATCAAACCACGATAGGATAAATTGATGTCGGTCTAATACATTTGTACTTTTATGTTGTGTATCTGTTTGTTTGTAGTATATGCTTTGCGGCTTACAAATTGGATTTATTCTTCAATATTATTCTCTAACATTTAAGGACAGATACTCAACATTGACATTTTTCAAAACTGTGTTTATTAACCTTAAACATTGGTTAACCTCAAACACAGAGCTCTGCCATTATGTGGGGACTGAGTGAATCAAACGATACTATTGACATGGAGGATCATACAGATCTTTTCAGCAACATTTTATGGAATACAGTTGAGATTTTCTTAAAACCCGATTGGTTTAAATGCACTGCCATGTGCCGAATAATCGACCACAGTGTGTTTCATGACACGAACATCAATATTGAGCGCCTCCCAGTGATCACATGATCTGCCACAGCCAATAAATTAACTGGAAACTGTTTTATAACCTCTATGTTTTAGAACTTATTTGACATCTCCGTTATGAAAACAGTTGATATAATCTAGGAATGCTTATAATCATGGGTTGATGTTTATAATCTATCTTGACAGTGTGTAAACATCTAATAAACACAGAACCAATTTAATTTTCATATACCAGCTAATAGACACGTCACTTTCTGTCATATTTGATATCTACAGACAGTAAATAAAGACAACAGCCACGAGCAATTACGTAATCAAGGCGGAATTTCTCAAATCTAGTGATATTTAGGTAAACATAGATTTGTCATGGAACAGAAATGAAGGTTTTCGCCTGCTCACACTTGCCACTTAGTTGCCAGTAGCTTATATTACAATCAGTAGTTTATAGAGCGTAATAAACGTTCCAGATAGATCAAGTCTGGCTGCAAATCGATGGAAACACATGCATTACATTTAACCAAGATCTTCGTCTGTCGCAAAACAAGAAATGGCTATCCAATTAACGCATATTTTCATTGTCGTTGTCTTTGGTTATATATTATTCTAATTCCTGTTTTTTTGTATTAATATGTCTTATTTAAAGTGTTCGAAATGTACAAATTCTGTTTTTCTCTTTCACTTTCGTCAACATTCAACGATTCTCTGTGTATTATAAGCACATGCCATTCCAACTTATTAGACATTTTTTTGTGTAACACAATATCAGCAAATGGGGACTTTTATAGTAATGACCTGCAGTATAGTCGGATTCACGTCATGAGAACTTTTAAAAATTCGTATAGAAAGCAGACAGTTATCATTATTTTCCTTTCATCTAAAGAATTAGGGCTTGAAATTCGAAGGTCAAATTATTTCAAGTGTCTTGTTTATTAGGGTATCTATTCATTGGAAACATTCCACGAGTGATGAGGTATGTACTTCAACAGGTCACGCTTGGAAAAAGACAGGATAATATTGTTACTTCTTAACATAAACATTTACAATATCATGTCAGGGTCAAAGGTCATCGTAGTAGCGCAAACCACGCCCAATTCATCAAGATAATAATGGTCATAGACACCCATTTAGGACCACACTGTTGTCCTTTTGTAAGAAATGACACTGGCGTGACTAACGTTCATTATTACTAGCTGTAAAATTGGGTATGTGTTAGGGTCATGTTTGGAATCTTACGCTTGTGCGATAAGATTTGGTACGTTTGAGGATAAGGTCGCCTGGATGACCTTTGTGTGGAGAGTGCTGCCGTATGAATTCGGAAATACAAAAGGCCGTAATATGCCGAATGCGTAGCTTGTAGTAGGAATATAAACTACATGGGTTTAAACACAAAATAAAAGCAACGCTATGCTTTTAACGCGTTGACCCTTACGTTTCTATAGATTTGACCTGGGCTGGGTAAAACATTTATACACAAAAATAATTTACCACATCTTTGTTTACCTCAATAGTTTACTTTCAGTGACGATACTTTAAATGTGTCTCTGATAACCTGACTTGACCCGGAAATGAAGCGTGGGTTGAAAGTTAGGGTCAAATTATTGTTGAACAATAATTTCTCTATGGAATTATAGGGTCATTTCGGTGACGACGTTCGAGTGATTTTATCAGAGAAACTTTCCACTGCATTATCAATTGCCCCCTGACAGAGCTTCACTATAGAGTCACTCAAGACAAGGTAAGCAGGTTTAAACCGGATGCCAATTTTAACACTGTTGTGCTTTTGAATGAAATCTCAGATGGCCTTTAACTGTTAAAAGTTTAATTGGTGTGAATTTCTGTTCGAGGTTGTGTAGTGTCATGCAAATCAAATTGGTGGGTGGTTGAAGGGAGCTTCATGTTGCCCTGGTGCTCTCAAAGCTAAAGGGGAACAGGGAGCTGATTTGTTTGAGGTGTCTGTACATTACAGTGTTCTTTTATTGTCCTGTAGTTGTCCCGTCTTGTCTTTGTTTGTTGCCGGTGGTGTCGAGGGTGGTTTCCTTCACCCATTGGGATGGCACGTCGTCATATAAGGGAAATACCCTTGAGTACGACGTTAGACCCCAATCAAACAAGCAAAAAATCAAGTCAAATTGGACAATCATAAGACTGCAAGAGAAGATGCAAAAAAAAAAAACGTCTTATCGTCCTTTGGCCCACCGAGCTGAAGGGCAACAGTATAAGCTCTTTCCCTACCGCCCTCTCTTCAGATATAAGCATTACACATGGATATAATCAAGTAGATACAGTGACCACACCTAAATTTGTTATACATGTATATTCTTTCTTTTTGAAAAAAAAAAGAGAGAATCAAATGTGCGCAATTACATGATGTGGGAACTGGGAGAGCGGCTCAGGTGTTAGACAATTGAAATCGTTATCCATTCGAGCCTGCACGTGACAGTCCAAGCTCAGGTGAAAGAAAAAGTTAACTGTTTAAATATCACTTACTCTGTTTAATAGACGTGCGCATTTCTGCCGCACCCTAGCTTCAATGTTGTTTTAAAACACTAACATACGGCTTGACACAAGTTACATCTCTACGATTATTTATGCAGTCCCATGTTTATTGGATTAGACTACGCTATAGAGTGATGGAGAGATGTGCTTACATCAGTCGTCATACAACAAAATTAAGCGACCTGCATGCAAATAACCGCAGCTGATGTGAATTCAAATGAAGCCGACACGGTAACATATAACTTAACATGTGGATTACCATTTCAATGCTAGGGTAAAAACCACCTGTAAAACGTAACTAACTGAAGTTAATAGCTACATGTCTTATATGTTATAGGGTTGAGAAATAAAGAAAATCATTTTGACGTATATAAAATAGGTTTATTTAAAGGTCGAACAACATCCAATTATTTCAAAATTAGTTTCACTTTTGATTACAAAAAATTATTTATGAGTTTATAAACGTACCTTAGCCTGAGCCTCCCTGGCAAATCCGGACTTAGTAGCACGATAGTTGTTCATTTTGTAAATTCAAATTATCTCACGGTTTTATCCTGATATTAAGTTCCTAACACACGTTTTAAACTGTTTTTGTTAATAGAAGAGAACTTTTCTGGGTCTGTCCTTGGTACAGTCGTCTCTATCTTCGTGTTGGACATGTGCTATATCATTTAGCTAGAGGGACAGACCATTTATAGTCCAGATATCACATGACTGGAACGCGCCCAGTGATTGGACTGTCATATCAAAAATGTCTCGAAGCCCAGCCCACGTGACGTCAGTGACATTGACAGACATCTGACTTCTCCTTTTATTGACAGCTATATACAAACCGGTAAACAGCTGATAAACAGCTGCCAAATTATGAAGTCAATGGTCTTTGATAACGATACTTCGCGAACAATTTACAAAATGTATAAAACGGGACTTAGCCCCTTATCGATATTAAATTAACAAAAAAACAACAACAACAAATATGTATCGATATCGACAGAAAAGAAAACAACCGCGTGCGGTTGTGCCCTTATATGGAGGTCTTACTACGAGTTGTAATCAGGTTGAACTTTGACATTTCACAGGTGCAGCGCTGAGGTTTATGAATGGACATTGGGAATATTCTCGACTGTTCTTTAAACTGCTCTTCACACGAATGCCTCTGTTTTAAGAAACATTCACGAGTATTTGTTGAGTAGAGGATAAGTAAATGTTAAATTCTGTGTGTTAAATTTGTTCCCTTAATAAACAAGAGCGACGACAGCCTTAGGCCTAAAAGTGTACGGAAATTTACCGACGTGTGAAGTTAGTTAATTCGTGAGTCTGTAATGAAACAATTCATTATTTTAAAATGTAAGTCTTTCATTGGTCTTAGTATCAATTATCAGTATAAGGGGTCGATATGCTCTTGTGAAAGGTAGGAGTTCATTGACGCCGTTGTAGCAATGAGAGTTGAAGAATTTGGTGGCCAATCCAAACCACAGTTGGCATATGGCCTCTAAAATCCCATTATTTCAACACAAGTATAACGCTTAAATTATTTGCTTATATAAAACTTTCTCTCTCTTCTTTTACATTTCATTGTTATTAACCGCTGTTAACAGGCCTTCTGTATATTTATTTACGTAAATACAAAGTGTATGTTATAAATGGGTTGGAAACGCGAACCAACTTGTCTTCCAAATTGTTAATTATCCTTTAATGATTTCAAGGTCTAGACTCTAAACCAATCTTCGGTTATCTATTTAATTCCGTTTACTTTTACTGAAGCTATATAATATTAATTATTTGTGTAATTTAGTCATTACACTCTGTTTTTTCCGACCACGTGTATGTCGCTTTACAATATAGGTCAACAACTAACATAGGTGAAGGAGATTTTCATTTCAACCCCCTATTACTTTTGCAGCACCCAAAATGTTTGTGCTAGTTCCATGTTTTATTCCTGCAAAGGCCATATATTGAATTCAGCCAAACAAAGGTATAATGCCCTTTGCGTTTCTATATGATAAACAGTTAACAGTGACCGAATACTACTATGTCAGGCAATTTAAAAACTATTCATCAAACAGTCTTCAGTAGACTGAGCTATAGCACCACTGCATGGGTTGGTACTCAAATGAAACATACGCTTTAGGAAACTAGAATGTAGAAATAGAAAGAAAAATCTGACAGTTATAAATTATTATTGTCTTGAACAAAGTAAAGGCGATCTGGCTCGTAGTAGCCTATACCCGATGCGGACTTCAGAATTTTTCACGGAATATGGCTTATATCTTAGTTATAATAAATAGTACTTAATCAAAACTTTGGGTAAAAGATTTCTGTTACCAACTGAAATAACTACTTGTCACAACCCAGGTCTGACTTTCAGCAACATAATCCATTTTTCTTGGCATTTCTGGACTTCCATACAAACCACATGGCTGACTTCAAAGTAAATATTGAAAAATCAGTCAGATCGGAAAGTGCTGTTTATTGCAGTAACCAACCCCTTTGTTGTGACAATAAAATGTGAGATTTTTGTAATCCTTGGAAAAATTGAATTTATGCAATATCGAAGAAGGCCTACTTGGTCATATTTTAGAAAAACGTAGAAGTTTCTGGCTTTTATTCTAGTCGAGTTTTGAGCCCGAATGCGTAACTTATGTAGAATGAGGAAAGGTGTATAGCTACTATAGACACTCATCGGTAACGAATTGGGCTTCGTTTTCTAAGTGCTGATGATGTTTTCTAGAAGATGCTGTATGCCCTAATCAACCTCAAATGAACCGCACTAACCACATACTTGTAAAGGTCGACCGTCAGTACATCTTAACAGCCTCGATGGGAAATGTCACATTCTAACCCGGTCTGATTAAAACGACACATGCTGTAGTAAAGTTGTAGAACCAGGCAAGTGTCTACAGCGATAGATTTGGAAACTAGACGTATATATGTACCTATGATTAGTCCAAAACCAATTGCTGCTAAACTTTTTTTATTTTTTATTTTTCGTATCACCGTGTCAAACTGATAATTTAGGTAGGGAACTATTAAATATGGCCATCTATAGCTAAGATCAGTGGTTTCAAAAGAGTCATACGGACTTTACAGATAATTAATGTAGAAACATTTCTAACCCAGCAAAACTCTTCACGTATGGTTGACTTATAGCATTATTAATCAACCAATCAATCAATCAATCAATCAACCAACCAATCAATCAATCAATCAATCAATCAACTAATCAACCAATAGTTAATCAATCAATCAATCAACCACTCAATCAATCAGTTTAACGTTTGAATGGAACTTTCTATTAAAAACTAAAGCTAAGATCAGTGGTTTCAAAAGAGTCATACTGACTTTACAGATAATTAATGGAGAAACATTTCTCACCGAGCAAAACTCTTCACGTATGGTTGACTTATCAATCAATCAATCAGGCAATCAATAAATCATCCATCATCAACCAATCATCAATCAATCAATTGAATAGGGACTCATTACATATGTCGGTCTACAAATATCAGCAAACTGGGAACGATGAGTCAAATTGTGGGCTATGTTGAAACAATTTATTCATCGAAAACAACATGACAAGCTGTTTAATCAATTCATCGCTTGTTCTAGACTTGTTGGGCTGGGGTTTTTTTCTTCAGTACAGTTCATTTTCACAATTTTACATGCATGTCCATTTAATATAAGTTGAGAAATGTTATTTACATATGTATACAGACATTTTCAATCTCTTTCGAACTTTTTGTCGCATCTTTGAAAAAGAATTTCACATACGTAAAAATGTTTTTTCACATGTATGTGAAGCACATGTTACCCATTTATTTATCAGAAACTTAAAATAATTTCATTTACGTGACAAAATATTTCGGTATATGTATATAGAACAAAGATAGAAATGCTTAAAACTGAAAATAATCACTTGTCACTACTATTCGGATTATTTTCGCCAGAGAAATAATTTTACATTGCCACGAACGTATATACTTTTGAATGGCTACTTCATGGGGTAATAAAATCAGAATTGTTGAAAATTCTTAGGCTGATTGGCAGGGTCCATCATAAAATAAAGTTATTACTTGTTTGATCTTCCCGATATATATTTCCAAAGATTTATCACACACTGGCCGGGGATGTCGATTACTGCCGATCAGTTATAAGAACTTTATGAATCAGGTTACAATCTAATTTAACCTGTTTGCTGAGTTATTGAACAGCACACCGAAACAAATCTGTGTAATAGGGAGTTTATAGTAGCGATAAAAGTCTGAAATGAATCAAATTAAGCAGAATAATAGATTGAATTGCCTGCGGTTACGGATGGCTGGAGGCGAAGTTAGCGGTTTCTACAATATCCGAAGTTTATCTATAAATAACACACAGTACTAGGTACATATGTAGGCCTTTGAGTGTAACTAAAACAAGAGATTAAAAGCGCAGGGTGATTACAAAAAGAGAAAACACATGAAGCTGACAATAGACAGCTAAATGATGCCATATTCGTTATATAATTAATTTTTTTCTTACTTTGTTTTTATTCAATTTTTTCAGTTGGGTCTCGAGTATTTCACTATTCTTTTCCAATTGTAATTTGTTTGAACATGTCTGGATATTAAAATGTCAGTTGACTTATAGTACTTAATTCTAAAATGGAGAACAAATGAATCTCGCTTCCGTCTAGATTTTGACCTGGCATAAGACCACCATAAATTTGCCATAAGCCGTAATGTGAACGTTTGGCCCCACAGCTCCCTCCCAAACTTTCGTTGAGCGAAAACCCCTGGCACATACTTTAATCGGTCCTTTTG
>JARFOD010030513.1:0-24178 GCA_031763545.1 Mopalia muscosa
AGCTGGATATCATTGAGTTTAGCCCTAAAAGGGTGAAAAGAATTGAAGTTCTTAGGCTTAAAATACATACATACTGTATTTTTAACATTATACATCACATACATACAGAGGCTTTATGCTTACACCTTCTCGTAATACATAGAAAATCACACGATTCTAGAAAACTTCCCCAGCTTTAAAAAATCCAAAGTGCAGCCATTCAGATAGGTATTTCACCCCTATTCTGAAACAAATTTTTAAATAATAAAATTTGGACCTGGCAAATAACTTACTGTTTTTATTCTTATTTCAAACAGAAATATCTGATGATCTTATTCGCTCAAAATCTGCTCGTCTTGCAGAGTCTGCAAAATCCTTAGACACAGGTAAATAACTTTGTATTTTTTATTACCACAGCGTGAATTGTTTTTTTTTCATCCATTTATTTTTTCTTATTTCTTCTGACACAATGATCTTTCCTGAGTTTCCTCTTAACTTTGATTATTAGTTTTTATTTATTGCTGTATGAATATATATATATATCCCATAATATGCACCGTTTATCAATTTTAGTTAACTGAGATGATAGTACAATCAAATCATTATATTTTAGAGTAACTGTTAAAATTAAATGGACAAATGACGTCTGTTAACTAAAATTGATGATATATATCCATATACCTGGTTGCTAAGTTGAGAAATGAAACCATTCCTCTGTATTGTTTATCTCCCCTGAATGGGAACTTTTCTCTGTTTTATTTTGGTGCATGATGAACTATAATATCCTTACCTCAATATATATCTCAGCTTATATTTTTGTTTGATTTACTGACATGTACCAATAACAATAGAAAGCTCTTAAAATGTATACAATTTCACCAAAACAGCTCAAATTCTATGTATTTTTCAAACATTGAGTGAAGCTTTTGATGTAATATCACATTTGTCTTCAGATAATAAATAATTTAGAAAACTGTAAAATATAAGAATTCTATTATATATATTGGTAGTTAAGGATGCGTGATTTCAGCTATTTCATCTGCATGTCCCTTTGTTTGCATCTATTCGTTTTGAGACTCCTCTAAACTCCGCCCACTCTGTCATCTCCTAGGTTACTCTGAAGGTGATGAGGACGAGTTGAGGAGCCCTATTAAGGAGGAGATAACTCAAGAGAGAGATTTCTTACATTCCCCAGATCTTGATCACAGTGAGTTAGCTCCCTTTGGTGTATCACACGACCCTGAGCTCTCAGCTATCTCTGAACGATTGCGGGAAATCGAAGCTTTACAAGCTAATTCTGAGGAGGAGTTAACTCTTGCTTTGTCTGAAGGTGACGGGAAATTGTCTGCTTATCTCCCCTTCTTTTATCACACTTATATTTATAACTTGGTTGAATTCTTTGCTTACAATTCCTGTTCCTTATTATTTATTCTTTAATAAGGTTATTGCTTTATTTTTATTTGTTGGTGGTCAGTGATATGGTTTTTTTTTTAACGATATAAACAAAAAAGGCATTAGTGCTTCCTAAAACACCCAATTGTTATTTATTGCTCTACAGATTACATGTATGTTTTCCTGCATGTAGGCAGGGAGCTTCCTGTTGCCATGGTGATCTCACATCTAAGGGGCAATGTCAAGCTGATCTATGTTTTTCTTGTACATCCGATGATTCTCCTGTATTTGTCTTGTTTTGTTTTTGTTTGTTGAAGGTGCTTTCCTTCACCCAATAGGCTGACAGTTTATCATATTAGGGAACTAACCTTAAGTAGGATGTTAAAACCCCAATCAATCCAAATCCTACATGCACTGCAGTATGAACGGGATGGGGGAAATTGGTTTGCATTTCGTCTGTTTGTCAGTCTCTCACACTTTTCTCCCCAAGCAGGTGTGCCCAGGCACTGACTTTGCTTATTAAAAATTTAACCCTGCAGTTACATGTATCACATTTTTACCTTTTGCTCCATCTTGTATCTTGATATAATTCATTGAAAGTGGTTTGGTAGCCAGCCGCCGTATGAGTAAAATGACTTTCTGTATGACACTCCTGTCCGGCTCTCAAATGTTCCATATGTGTTAGTTATGAAATAGTCGAATATGCGCACAGGATCCATTTATTCTGGGTTCCCACGCCTCCTGGAATTCCTGGAAAATGACAAATTATTGATATAAAAAGAATCTATTTTAAAGTGAAATTTAATAATTTCACAAAGTAACCTGAAAAAATTACAGTATTTTACTCCTGGAAATTCTTTTAAAATCAATGTGGGAACCCTGTTATTGTTTTGTAACCATCATTATGTTTTACCTCTGCTGTCTAACACTGTCAATATTAACCTATACGCATTATGACATATCCAATCTGTTTTTCATAAGGAATTGGAATTAATTGCTGTAACATTTCAATTATACTATTTGCAACATGCAATTGTAACAAGGTATATGAAATAAGATGTTGTACACCATAAAGCTTATACCGCGGAGCTGTATGTACACGTTACTTTGAAAGGTTTATAGACTTTGATTACTTCTACTTCACCAGTAAAGCGTTTAATATTAAGGACTAATTTGAAGATAGTAATGACCAATACACACTTTATTCACTTGAAAATTATCCACTGCCATTCACTGGACTCTTGTTGTGAAATTTCAACTAATTCCATGATTAAATTGGTATAAGACCCATGTTATGAACCCTCTAAATTCCTGTTGAAAAGTTTTTGTTAAAGGAAATACCTGTTAATTGTTGTTAATTATCCTCTGATAACACACCTGTTTGTAATTAACACCTTTGATTTGGTTAACAGGTGAATCCAGCTTTATGAGTTCATTACACAACAAGGTAAGTTGCTAAGTCCTGTCAGATTAAGTAATGTAAATTCATAGCACAACCCCTCAATGGTGTATTGAAACTCTGGACCTAGGGAATTAAATCCATTGTTACAAAATTTTATTTTATTTTCTGCAAAGGATAGTTAATTTGATTTTATAATCACATTTGTTTGTCTCAATAACTTCAGTTTGGCTCAAGGGACTAAGAAACTAAGTTTATTTTTAAATGAGAACACCTCAGTTTGTTTTTGACTAATATATCTTTAATAAATAGTCTGTTTAAATTGAATCAACAGTTATCTCCCCCTTTTTTCCAGAGTCCCCACAAGATGGAGAACGGGCTAATTACGCCACACTCACGCCTCATTGGACGTAAGGGTCCATTGCAAGTCTATGTGGCGAAGTACAGTTATGATCCCTATCATTACTCCCCTAACGACAACCCTGACTCTGAATTGCCGTTAAACGCCGGGGACTATATTCTTATACATGGTGATATGGACGAGGTAATTCACACTGTCATGTAAATAGTACCTATGTGTGCTCCGTAAGCTTAGAACAGAGTATAAAAAATAAAAAAAAATTTAAAACTGAGGGTTAACTAACAACACTTCACATTGTGGCTGTGTTGCTGTTCAATCTTTGGAAATAATATACTGTTGTTTAGGTGTAAACAATATTAGCACGGCTGTTAAACACGAATCAACCAATCAATAATCTGTTTTGTGCTGACTAGTTTAGCTGTTTTCAAGGTTTGTAATGGTAGTTGGGATCTCGTTAAGTCATCAGTCAGTGATTAAGCAATTTTGATTACCTTTTTATTTACCAATACAGCTATGTTCCACTGTAAAATCATGAAAGAGTTTCAAGGGAACTTCCTGTGGCTCAGTTGCTTTCAGATCTCAAGGGCAACATGAAGCAGATCTGTTTGGGATGTCTTTGTTTTACATTCTTTGATTGTCATGTTGAAAGTGGTTTCCTTCACTCATTGGGCTGGTACACTGTTATGAAAGTAAAATAAACTTAACTTCAGCATTAATCCCTGATCGGAGAAACAATCAAAAATAGTTTTTGAGATATGGTGCAAAATGCATCTTTTTGATAACTGATGCTGTTATTTTTGTTTAATTGCTTTTAAACAATTGTAAGCTTTGGGTTTATACACATCTGATTTTTACAGGACGGTTTCTATGAAGGGGAGTTAATCGATGGCAGAAGAGGTCTAGTTCCTTCAAACTTCATTGAAAAAGTTGCAGGTACAAATTACATTTTTTTTTTTTCTTGTTTCAAAATTATTTTTCAAACTTTTATGGTATCGATTGGCCAAGGGGGTAGTTCTGCGGGTTCCCTTTGGCTGATAACCATAAATAATAACAACAACAACAACACAGTCTTGTTCCTCTCTGGCAGTAATAGGAGTCTTAAGAAAGTTGGCAAGGGAGGTAATTTAATGTTTGCAAGGTGGTCCTCTGACGTCCCAGCATTCTTGATTGTGGCGCTTTTAAAATTGCCACACACATTTATACATTATCGTGTTTCTTAAAATACCACCAATTTCATCTGTTTTGATCTCAGAAGACTGCATGCAGCATCCATTTTTAGAGATTACAAGACTCCTCTGGCAGTAATGGCAATATGGTCACAGGTAGAGACATTGTCTGTTATGGCTGAAATCATCTTGATTAAGATGGTTAACAATCTGAATTAGGGACATTCAGATAAGGAATTAAATTTTGAAAATTTGAACAATAACAAAATCAAAGCTGTGTGAGAATGTTACTAACTGCTTTTCCTCTCCTCCATAGATGAAGACTTACAAGAATTCCACAACACCATGGCCATGGTCGGTCAAAACTCTGACGATGGTTCCTATGGCAACAGTCTCCAACATGATCTAGATTTTAACAGTAGTGACGAATCCGAAAAAGTTATACCAAATGATAATATAAAAAGTAAGTGTATTTTTAAAATTTTTTTGATTACTTTGGAACGTCATCTATTACAGTTTTAATATATTGTTTGTGTTTGTTTGGCTTTTTAACTTGACTGAGGTTTTATATAATATCTAAATTCATAAAATTTAATATTTTCTTTTTCAGTAGAAACTGAATTGAATATAAAGACAGAAGTGAAAGAAGAACCGTCACCACATCGAACAGGGGAGGATTCTTTATCTCTATCCATTGATAACTCACATTCAGAGACAACACCTGACCCACAAAGTTCAAGTAAGGACTGCTCCCTCTTGGAAAACAATGAGATTTTTCAATATTTGTGATTTTCTGCACATTAGTGTATGTTGTGGAAGTACACTTTTCCATTTAATAAATGAAATATTGAGGAGTATGACATTTATCATCAGAAATATACAGAAATAAATCAATATGTAACATGGTTGTTTATTTTCCTCTTCTATATATTGAATAAATTTATTATAAAACGAGTCAGCATCTTACAATGCAATGATTTACACTAGATGGAATCTGTCCTGATTATACAGTGCTAACTTCTGATATTGTATGGACTATTGTAACTTATTGAGAGATTATCAGCTGTATAAGTGCTAAGTTCTAATGTGAAGCATCATTGAAGCATTGTACATGATATTAGCATGACTGAAATATTTTATTTTATTTCCACAATTTATCAGTCCACCTCAAACTGGTAGCAAACTTGGTAAACTTAATAAAAAATGGTTAATTATTTATTTATCATACCTGCATACATGTAACTTTATGTATGAAAATAATGTAAGTTAAACTAAAATATAAATCATAATCCATCAAAGACATCAGTTCATAGTTTTTTATGAATCTGTTATCTCGGTTTCAGAAATTCCATGTCCTGTTCAGTTAAAGCTAGATCGTCAGTTAACAACTTCCGTGGTGGTCAGTTGGCTGCCGCCTGAAAAGGTCAAGGTCACAGAAATAAAGGCATACCATGTTTATTTAGATGGAGAATTCCGAACATCAGTGCGAGGAACGGAAAGAACAAAAGCATTGGTGGAAAATGTAGATACAAATAAGGTATGTCAACTGATCAGTATAATTATTCGAGTTTTGCAATCCATCTAAAAGTGCCCTTTGGCTAAGGGCAGTTTGTTTGGAGTGTAACAATACTGTGTTTACTTAGCACTGGATTAAGGTGCTATCTCTTTCCCCCTAACTCTTCAGATTTATCAAAACATTACACCCCTCTGGCTAAGGGCAGTTTGTTTGAAGAGTAGCAATGCTGTCTTCACTTGACTGGGGGAAAATTAACTTTCAACATTATGGAAACGCTTCACATCTTGGTTGTGCTAGTGTCAATTATTTTTGGAATACACCACCGTCATATAAGTGAATTACCCTTAGGCACTGCTAAAACATCAATCAATGAATCAATCAAAACACTGCACATTGTATGGTTGGTCAGATATCCATAATTGTTGGAATACACTACCATCATAAAAGTGAAATACCTTTCAGCACGGTATTAAGCACTAATCAGTCAATCACTAGCCACATATGAGAAATACCCTAGATGATGTTGTTAAACAACTATCAACCAATCATTCTTTTGGCGGTATGTTTTAGATCCACCGAATTAGCGTTCGTACGGTAACCAGTCAAGGTCAATCCTGTGACCCTCAGTGTACTATCTTGGTGGGAAAAGGTATGTCTTTGTGTTATGCTGTCTGTCTGTCTGTTTGTTTTGCTGTTACATAAACATGGTTACGTGGCTTTGTAATCAACAAGAAACATAGTCATGACATTATCCTCACTAAAAACCTAACTTAGACTGTTTTTTTAATTATCATACGTTAACTTGAATTTTGTGCTCTTTGATGCAATCTTTAATTATTAATATGTCTCATGCAACAGTTAGAATGTAAGAACAAATAATATAGAGATTGATATATAAAACAGTGTCATGCTTTATATCTAAGTTTATCCCTTAGGCCTTATCATACGGATTATAATACTGCTGCAAAACGGTCTTTATTTATGTTTCTACTTTGTTTTTCAGATGCAATCCCTACCCCAACTCAATTACAAGTGTCTGAAATAAGTGCCAATTCTGCTATGTTGTCATGGTTACCTGGCAATAGCAGTTACCATCATGTGATATGTGTAAATGGTCAAGAGGTTCGAAGAGTTAAACCAAATGTTTGCAGACATTGTTTGTCAGGTTCGTTCTGTGATTTGTCAATCTTGATACTTCCGTGTATAGGAAATATAACTATGATCCATGTTTCTTTCTTTTTTTTTTTTCTTTTTTTAATGGATTTTATATAGACTTGTTTAAATTATGAAACAGGGAATTAAAACCTTATTCAAAATACGAGTAAGATTATTGCATTTCTAACCTGACTTCAGATTAGGTACATACAATTAAAACAGATAAACTTTACAATTTTAGAATTTTAAAGCATACATAGGTATTATTTGCAATACTAATTTTCATTGACTGTCATTTGAGATCATTTTTTTACTGTAAATTGTTCATGTTTTTAAAAGAAAGTCCTTTTTTTTTATTAATCATAAAATTATAGAAAAGAATCTGTAGAAAATGAACTTAGCCTAATGGGGTTTTTTTATATCAGGTTTGGCTCCATCTACTGACCACAGAGTGAGTGTACAGGCTAAGAATGTAAACAGTTCAGTCGAGGCTAGTAAACGACAACAGGAATTACTCACAGCATCCGTAGAATTTACAACACCTGCAGGCGGTAAGTTATTGACTAATTTTTATTACTGTAGCTTGTTTAGTTTCAGACGTTTTGGAATATTGGGGATCTATGAAAAATGAAACTCAACTGAAAAAAGGATTAAAACAAGGGCGGCACAAAGCTGTGAGATTTTGAGTTTTGGTTCATGTGATGTTATTCCAGTCTTATTTGCTTTCTTGTCAGGTGTCATTTTGACAAGCGAAATGAGTGAGACCACCTGAAGTGTGGTGTCAAACCTCCATCAAACAGAGAAATGCTGTATTGTGAAGCACATTAATTCCAGAAAATATTATTTATTTTGGACTATAGTTACATTGGTTTTATAATAGAAGGAAATTAAACCGATGTCGTTGTTGTTGCCAGGTCTTCCTGATCCACCATTGGATGTTCAGCTTGAGGCGGGACCTCAAGAAGGGACACTACTCCTGACATGGTTACCAGTGACGATTAACCCTGCTGGAACCTCCAACGGAACTGTTGTGGCGGGCTACGCAGTTTATGCTGATGGGAAACAGATTAGAGAAGTCACATGTCCTACAAGTATGAAAGATATAATTAGTTTATTTGTAAAAAAAACAAGTAGGGGCTACTGCTATGGACAATGACAGCATACAGTTTGACAGAATATTCGGCTGTTGATTCTTATATTGTAAAATGAAGATATTTGAAGCTATCATCTGGAAAGCCACTACACTCTTCAGTGGGATTGAATATGAAAATAAATAGCTTAGGCAGGATCAATCTAGTTATGTTGTAGCCTTCCACTATGGCAAACCTGGGGCTACTTTCACAAAATGTTGTACGACACAAAATAAAGTGTAACAAATTTTGTCGTGTTTAGCTATAGGCATACAAATATCATACTATATTTTATTGTCGTATGCCATTTAGTGAAAGGAGCCCCAGATCAGTATACCACAGCAGTAACCAAATTTAGCCATCCAGAGCTTTTGATAATTTCTCTTGGAACATAATTTCCTCGGCAAGAGGGCCTATCATAAGTCATGTGACTAACAACCTTCATCTTAAAATGCTGACAAAGCCAACAAAAAGTAAATTTATTTTATTTCCCGCAGATGACCATGCTGTGTTAACAAGTCAAGAGTTCCACGGCGTCATACCTAAAGTGCTAACGATAAGGACAATAGCTAGTGACAAGACACACTCCCTTGATTCCAATGCAGTCAAAGTCAAACACGGATTGGTCAAGGAGTTGTCAAGGGGCGGAGCCAGCACAACAGGGAACTCCCCTTCCAAGAAATCACAGGTTTGTTATCTATAATGTTATATTGATAAGTGACTGATAAGTATAACCTAAGGATTTTATGTAAAAAAAAAACCAAACAATTGTCTTAAGTATCCGAAAGATAGGAGACTGCTACAGGACATAAAACATAATTCAATGGAAGAATTATATAAATGTAAGCGCATCACATCAATTTAACATAACCAATTAGTTCAAAGAGCTCCCATGAACCAATATCGTAAAATAGTCAGCCTTTTGAAACCCGTTTCATGAATTGTTTTACCATGTTGGTTTGTGGGTGCTCGCTTAACTAATGGGCAATTTTAAATGAAGTGATGTGTCTTAGATCTATATAATTCTCCCAATTGTACCATTCTTGTATCTTGTCCTTGTTTGTAGCTGGGGACTTCACTGCTGATTTCCTGTTAAATCATCGTCATATGAGTGAATTTACATTAAATACAATTTCACACAAACAAAGTGTTTTTCATAGCACTTAAATGTGATTATGTTTATGTTATAGAATGAAGCACCAAATGTTGTATCATTATTTATGTATTTCTAAACAATTGTACTGATATTTGTGGTAGTGACTTGAGAAGGAGCTAAGGGGGCAGCATGGAGTTGATCTGTCGGCTATGTCTTAGTATTGCCTCCTGTACTTGTCCTGTACTTGTCTTGTCTCATATTTGTTTGTTGACAATGCATCCAGGGTGGTTTCCTTCACCCATTGAGCTAGCATGCATCATGTGAGTGAAATAACCTTAAGTACAACATAAAAACCCACAAACAAACAAACTACAAGCAATATTTATTTTTTTATTTCCAGACAATGTAACCAATATTTTTTTTAGACAATCAAACAAATATTTATGTATTTCCAGACCATTGAACCAATATTTATGTTCATGTTTTCAATACAATTGAACCGATATTTATTTCCAGGCAATTTAACCAATATTTTTTATACAATTGAACAAATATCTATGTATTATCAGACCATTGAACCTATATTTATTTGCTTCCAGGCAAAAGATGTGGATCACGTGGAGACTGATGAAGAAATTGAGGCAGCTTTTAAGGAAGAAGAGCAGGTGAGAATGATATAGTTTGGTACAATTCATAAGTACAGGTGTACACTTTTTTTACCTTCACTTTAATAAACCAGTGGCCCACTGGCTGAGGTCAGTGTGTCATGCACAAACACATCCATGTTATGGTTGGATAAGTATAAGTTTCACTATTTACTGTAACAACACAAGGACATTGCATTTCCATAATAGCAAGCATTTTCATGGTTGTATTAATGTAGTTACTTTTTGTTGGATTGTATAAATAAAGTGAATAATCATCAAAACACTTATTAAATAGTCTTTGTTTAGCAAGAACAGATTCCCAGTAAACAATGAGGACATTGTCTTTCCAACACTACCGGTACAAGCATTTTCAATTTTAATGGTTTCAACACAGCAAGCCTTTTTTTTCTTTTTTTGGGGGTTATATTGATGTATTGATATTCTCTTGAGGTCTGAATAAAAACGTGAATAATCAACAAAATAATGATTAAATAATGTGCTTGTTTTGCAGTAATAATATTAAGAATGACATAGTAAGCATCTCCCATGGTAACCAATGTTGTTGTTGTTGTTTCCAGCCAGCCACAATTAACCCCCATTATAGAGAGGAGGTGGTGGAGACAAGCAGCTCAGAACTCTCTGACATACAGGAAGTAGAGGAAGACAATTTATCTGAGAGTCAAGACAATGAGGTGAGACCCGGTTCTGTCACACTTTGCAGACACCTTATCCAATACCGATGTTCAGTCAATGTGTCCAACGGTTTCTTTTCACAATCCGGTGAGGGAGCAGGTGGGCCATGGCCGTGCAGAATACTCCCTTGGCTTCCTCTGTCAATCATAAGAGGCTAGAAAAGGGGTTGCTTTCTGTTGCCCTGGTATTCGCAGAGCTAAAGGGTAACGGGAAGCAGATATGTTTGTGATGTTCTGTATTTGTATCCGTCGTCATATAAGTGAAATACCCTTGAGTACGACGTTAAACACCAATCAAACAAACAAACATTATTATTAATGGATCAGTCCTTTGTTTAAGTCCCTCAGCTGTGGGTTAATGGTTAATGTGTCCTAATTGCATGTCAGGTAGCAAAATATATTTTTATTATTGTACAGATGGAATATACCGTACCATATATATGTCTGTACAATAAAAAAACTAACAGTTTACTAACAACAGTATTATGAGATTGATGTTACTTTATTTCCCCAGCATAATGTACATCAAACACTCAAACTAACAGAAAAACAGGCTACAATATATATTTTTATTGTAGAAAATTTGGCTTGCCTCTACCATATATATTTCTGTTCATATATACATTTGGTTTATTGACAACAATATTATAAAATTGATGCTGCTTTATTTCCCCAGCATAATGTACATCAAACAGACTAACTAACAGAAAAACAGGCTACATTATATTATTTTCGTTATTTTGGAATAACACTTTCTTAGTTAGAACATATACCTGTTCAGAAAATTTTGTAAAAGACACAAAAATTATTCAAGGCTACAATATATATTTTTATTGTCGAAAATTTTGCTTGCCTCTACCATATATTTCTGTACATATATACGATGAGGTTTATTGACAACAGTATTATAAATGTTGTGTTGCCTTTTTTCCCTCAGCATAATGTACATCGAACATCACCCCGTGGCGAAAAGAAGTCCTCTAATAAACATGGGCGACATAGTGGTGAAGATAAAGAACGATCAGCCAAAACACAGGAAACTTTATCACCAAACAGAGTTGTTCCCCATATCCGTGAGTACATCCTGTTATTCCAAACCCTGATTGACTAGCGCTTTATTTGCCAGTCTTATATTTCATTATCATATTCAAAAGGTGGTTGCGCTGGTGCTCCCAGTTCTAAAGGGCAACATGAAGCAGATCTGTTTCTGATGTTTTTGTATTGCATCTTTAAGATGACAATACAATTGTCTTTTTCTTTCCCCATTAAGTGATGTTTATGGTAGTTTTTCTATTCCAATTGTGCTAACATGTCGTCATTCGACGGAAATAATCTTATGTTAAACTTCTGTCAAACAATTTTCCTACTGGTGGGTCCCATGCCTAACCCCAGCAAAAATCAGTCTTCATATGGACTCTCTTAGTTGAACTGTCATGTTATTGTTTATGTCTTTGAGGATTGTTTTCTTCGCCCATTAGACTGGTATCACCCCCCTTTAAACCCTCAAATGAGTGAAATAACCTAAAGTATGGCTTAAAACACCAAACTAAGAAATAAATGGTTCGCATATGCACTTACTAATCTTACTCCAATATACCTTTCACTGGATAGTCCATCTGTTGATCCTCAGGTATATGAGTGAGTTACACGATGTGACTCCGGCAATACCGAGGATGGTTTTTATGACATTTCTTCCTGGACAATCATATAAGTTAAATAACCTTGAGTAAGCTAGGACGTTAATCCCCAATCCAACGAACAAAAAAACTACACATTAATATGTGTACAAAACATAACCTAATGAAAGACATTGACAGATGACATTTTTATCACAGTTTTGTATATTATGTTTGTAGAAATAACTCGTGATAGTAGCAGTGAGCGAGGAAACTCATTTGAAGTTTTAGAGGAGGAAGAGCCTGATGTTGAACGCCCACAACCACAACAGCGTAATGACATCAGTAAAGGAATCTCCCCTGAAGAGCCCAGACCTCGTAAACCCTCACCAAGCCCCGCCCACAGCGTAGAAAGTGAAGGTTACCCTGATATACCCAAAGGGAAAAGACCCACATCTGGGAAATCTGACAATTCTGACTCGTCACGCAAATCACATACAACCAAAAATGGCCACCCTAGCAACCATGATTCTAGTGACCAATTGAACCAATCAGAAGAAAGTGTTCAGGAACTATTAGATAATGATGTAATAACCCCAAAAAGAATTCGTGATGACATTCCAGAATCAGAATTAATTGATTACGAGGACAATGGGGAGGGTGATTCCATGGCAGAGGCGGGGTCAGACATTTACGAAGACAAGACTGTGAAACTGTTTATAGCTTTATTTGACTATGACCCCAGTGCAATGTCACCCAATGTGGACTGCATGGATGAAGAGCTCCCATTCAAAGAGGGACAACTCATCAAGGTTGGTGTTCATTTCATACAAACTAGGACTTGTAAGTTACATCAAGTGACAATCGTATCCTAGCAAAAGTTTCTATAGTGGATGAGATTCAAACAACTCTCGTAAGCTATGCCAGGCCATCGCACATTAATTTCCGCCAATATTTGTGGCGAAATATGCCACAGCCCAGCAAATGAAAGAAGTGCAACAAAAGATGGCCCGGGTATATCCAAGAGTCAATGTCTCGACTTAAGAAGTAGAATTGATTTTATTTTAGAATGATCAAGGGACTCATTCATCGATTAGGTTACAAAACAAAATCCAGCATGGTGTAAAATATAAGAAACTTGGACTTCAGTTGCATCAAGGGTGGTTTCCTTCATCCATTGTGTTATACGTTACCTATTTGTTTAACGAATCAAGCCTGGTGTAAAACCCTGATCAAACATCTTGTTTTGAAGCCATGAATGTTGTTGTTGCTGTTAATGGATGTAACAACTTGTTGGTATGTTGTTATTTGTCAGTGATATTACAAATTGTTTCAGACAGCACGTAAAATGATAACTTTATTGGAAACTTTTATAATGCAACTCTTGGTATTCAGGTTTATGGTGAGAAAGATGCTGACGGGTTTTATCGGGGTTCATGTAACAGTCGAACAGGTTATGTCCCTTGTAATATGGTGTCAGAGGTGCAAGTAGATGACCCAGATATTGCTGCACAACTTCTACAAGAAAGTCAGAACAACTTCAAAGATAATTGGCGAGGAGGTAATACGTCTGACAACTAATTTGTTTTCTTTAAGATTTACAACATAAACATCTATGTTTTTTTTATGCTCTTCAGGTGTAAAAAAAGCATCTGTTCTGATACAATTGAAACCAAACAATAAATATTAAAATGACCATTAAACCATGTAACATTATACATCAAACTAATAAATTAAATAAGCCTGTTGTTGTGGCTCAGTTTTTATTGTATATGATAATTATTCTTCCTTTTATGTACCTCTCGAAGGATAAAGTCCCTTTGTGGACCTTCGGCATTAGAGGGAGTCGTGGATCTGTCTCTGGCAGCAAGTGGTTTTTACGTGGTTTCCTCTCTTTTTTTTTAAATAATATTTTAATAAGTAAGGCAGAGTGACATATGTACAATCTGTCACCACTTAAGTGAAATACCCTTGAGTAAGATGCTAAACCCTAATCTTTTTAAAATCCAGGTTCCGGCCGTGAGAAGACTCCAACATTACAACCAGCGTTAAATAGACTCTCTCCCAGTCGCTCAATGTCACAGGAACTTAATGTTCGCAAAATGGTTGCTCTATATGATTATGATCCACAGGAATTATCACCCAATGTTGATGCTGAGGTATTGTGTTCATTTCGGTTTTGTTCAAATTTAAAAAAAAAAAAAAAATCGTACAAATCCACTTTCTATTTTATAAAACCCTCCCTGTCTAAGAGCAGTTTGTTCGGAGAGTAGCAATGCCGTCTTTACTTAACTCTGAAGGCAGATGCATTTTCTTACATTATCAAAACACTTCATATTTTTGGTTGTGCTGGTGTCAAGTTTTGTTAAAATGCAACAGCCTCATATAAGAGAAATACCCTAAAGAGCGTCGTAAAACACCAATCAATCAATCTGTTTAAAAAATCATGTGAATTTGGCAATTTCTGTTGGCGACATCTAATTGGGACCCCGTAGGAAATCCTCTAAATCCATGAATAAGTACTTGGTTTGAAAATGATCTAGTTTAATAGTGTTTTCTTAACCTGGTGTAGGTGGAGTTGTCATTTAAAGCAGGGGAAATCATAATGATATTCGGAGAGATGGACGAGGACGGATTCTTCCAAGGGGAGTCAAGCGGAATGAGAGGACTTGTTCCGTCGAATTTCCTTACACCTGCTTCCCCTGCTGACGATGAGGTAATAGATAGTGCTAGTGTGGGGTCCCTGAACCGATCCGGTGACAGTCTGGATAACAATACAACAACAACCTCTACTCATGATTCTGATTGGCCACAGAAAGTAGGTCACCAAGACGTGCCCTTTAACCCCTATATTGTGAGCATGCTCAGTAGTGTCTCTCCCAGGTCTTGTGATGAAGATGGCGATGGTGAATCTGTTGGTAACTTGGAGTTGTTGCTGCTATCTGTTATTTTGTTCACTTTTTGCCAAATGTTATTTGAAGCACCAATTTTAATAAGTTTGACTAACTGCGCTGGGGTGGGTCTTTTCATCTTTGGCTTTGAAAATGTTTTTTTTGATTAAAAAAAAAAAAAAAAATTCATGGAAAATTCAAATTTTTTTGCTTTTGATATTTTGGAAGAAAAATTTTAATACTAAATTTTATTGAACTTTGAAACAGCAACAACAACTGATGCAAACCCATCTGGTGTTATTTTGATGTCTGTGTCCACAATATATTGATGTTTAGTTTTTACACTGTGTGTTACCATATTTTCAGTTTGATGTCTCTAATTCTGAGTGAGGTTAGTAACCTGTGCACCCTGGTTGTGATACCCCGCTTTGTTCTGTGTTCATCCTATTTATCTCCCTTTGCACTGTGTTGGTTGTATTGTCTCCCTTGTCCCCATTCTGGGTTGTCTCAATCCTCTTGCCTCCTATCTGTTTTATAACCACATAACTCCTTCCATACTACATGTACAAATGTAAATATTAAATCATCAAATTTGTAGCGTTTGAACATGTAGCTGAGGTAGGATTTGCATATACCCCATCTCCAAGCTATACAGGGGTTTTTATAGACACTTTTTCATCGGGAATACCCCAATGAAAAATAACGGCAAATTGAGTTTTTCTTAAATTTGATATTCAGTTTTGTTAGAAAAAATTAAGTTTTGGCTTTTTTTGGTCACTGGTAGGTATAAAATTCAAAATTTACAGTGGATGACCTCAGATTGCCTCACTTCATGCAGTATCACATCCACCAACATGTTAGTTTTATTTAATTGATGATGAAAAGTTAGTAAAATTGATTATTGATGCATTTTTTGGCTGAAGGCGCGCGAAAAATATTGAGTTTTAGGCAATATTAAATTGAGTTCTATGAAAAAAGTTTGTCTATAAAAACCCCTGCTATAATATTCCTCCAGGTGACAGCTGTCTCATCTGTAATGAAATCAAGCAGCCTCTGTATCCATCTAGTTACCTTTGAGCATCAAAAGACTATATTCATGTGTATTAATAAGTTTGTGACAATACCATTTAGTACCAAGCAAAGAGTTGTTGCCCCTTCTGTGAGGCAACTGGAGGAAACTATAGGCTCCCCTGTCTTCTTGATCAGTGTGCCACACTTTTTCAAACAGGTTTCAACAGATTGAGCTCAAAGTTTATAAAATGCTGTTTTGTGACAACCGAAAAATTCTGTTTGAGTTATAGCCACTTGAATTTGAAATACGTAGAAAATAAATTTTTTTCTTCTTTGCCAGTTTTAACGTTAGGGCACGGATATATTGGGTTCACTGGTGTTTATTGTTTATTAATACAGTCAGCTTATCATCAGAGCATGAAGTTGGTCCATGGGTCATTAGCTCTACATGTAACTTGAATATTGAGTGATCAGGTTTCACGGTACCGGCAACATTATCTCCTCATCAGTGCATGCTATGTAAGGCTACACTAGAGGAGCACTCAACACTATATGGTGGTAGATAAAGAAGGTCTCATCCACTTGGGCTATATAACTATCTTACTCCTGTCTGCATGGGAACATTGTTAAATCATTCAAATTTGTCCATTTTTCGTTTTGAAATTGCCGTGTGTTGAATTTTTACAACTGGTGTCCTTAAATGTACCCCTTATAGGTAATTATCCTGCAGGTAAAGAAAGGAATCACACTTTGTGACTAGGGCAATCACGGGAGTGCTTTTAATGAGGTTTATTCCACTTGGCCTTTGACAGGTTTTTGATGAATGTCTGACATGATTACCATTGAGAAGGAAGGTCACCGATTAAGTTTGTCCATTGCCAAGATATTTTGTGGCATCTCCTAGTGGCCCGGCTCTGTAATAGAGTGGATTTTTTTTTGGTGGCTTGTCACCGTTACTTCAATTCACTATTTCATCACAGTATGTTTCACATCCTGGGGTTGTTTCAATACAGTTTGTAGTCATTTGTTGGCTCTACTGTTTATGGGGTTTCCCGCCCCTATTTAAAGCATGTTTTCACAATTTCTAGATTGGTTCAAGTTTCTTAAGAGTCCTTATTCAGAAACACATTACCGCCATTCACAAGTCAGTAAGTTGTGGTTTTGGCATTTGCTTTACTTCACATTTGCACTGTCCTCATTGTGCAACATTTCTGCGAGTGGTTCTCTATAGCTTCCAGGGGTAAGATGCTGGACACACGGTTAGTCACTAACACAAACTTAAATTGATAATACCGGGTTAGAGATAGGCTTACAACATGGCGTGTAGTCCTAATAGTGGATTAAATCTAACAGCACTTCGGGCATCAGAGCGTTGTGCTTTTGGGATCTCAGTGTGGTGGGAGTTGGAAGTTGTTTGCCACTAGAACTCTCATAGCTAAGGAATACCTAGTCAATTCATTGTGGTCTGCGTGTCATTCCCCTTACAATTGTCACAATTTGTCTAGTGAAGGCTGTCTTAAGTTTAAAGAGGTAGTTCGGCAGTTCAAGCTGTTGCCATGGTTATTCTTTTAGGCTGGCATTCTGTCATATAAACAAAGTAAACTTAGGTGTGCTAGCTCTAAGAAAAGGGTTGAAGACATACAATCACCCAAGGACCATAAATTGATGAGGGTATCTACATGTAATAAATATACCATTCTCATTATCCTATTTCCAGCCTCACAATTTGTTCACAATCTGTAATTTACTTTATGTTACACCACGCTAATAATGTCCACATTACTGGATGCACTTGTGTTAAAACAATTTAAGATTTTTATTGAATTGTGGTATAACTTAATTACAATTTTTAAATCATTTTCAAAACTAATTTTAATTATCACCTAAGATTCAAACAGAATTAAAACTTCTATGTAGTTTAAATTAACTCATTCAACATTTACAAGATATAGAATAACTTAAATAATTTGGTAAAGGAGTGTGTACAGTTTAAAAATACAGCTACACTGAGTGTTCTCCTATACAATGCTCCTGGTAAGGTCTTGATTGACCCCTGGGGGAAAGTTTCTTAGCCCTTTATTACATTGACCATAGGTCTGAATGTTATGTATGTAAATATTTTTGAAAGATTGGAAAGATTCAGAATTAATGGTGAAGGTCCAATAAGGTTCATTTTACATTTACATTTTAAAATGACGTTTATAGAATAGTATTCAGTTATTTTGAGCTTAAGGAGCCCAGCTAAAGCTGTAATCCCAAACTTTAATTAACAAATTTCTACTTTAACATAAATGTTCTTAAATCTAGCAAATAGAGTAGTATTCAGTGTCTTATTTTTCTTAAACCAACTGATTGTTGTTGTTGTTTCTGTTTATAGGCTCGGAATGTAACAGTGAGTTCGAAGACTCCATCGAAAACGTCTCCACGCCACGCTTTAGCCAATGAATCGCCTCGAAACAACACTTCCAGTCCGGAACATTTTGTAAACGAGGAGGAACGGAAACGAAAACCAAAAGGACTAATTGCTAAAGGAAGGAACATTTTGAAGAAGTTTGCGAGATAATGGCATACAGTATACTGGTGTCCTACTGTTTTGTGTGAAGTCTTCTATGTGTTGTGAACAGAATCCCTAGCCATAATGCAACAAATTTGTACATTAGATACTGGATACTAGCCATCAAATGGTACTGAGTCGTGGAATTACAGAAATGTGTTACAAGGGCTTTTACATGCGCAAGAAATCCAATCGATTCAACAACCTTTTTTACTGAATAAATTAACAAACAAAAAAAAAAACAGTACAGATATTATGTGATTGACTTTTTGTAGAATGGACTTTAAAATGAATAGAATAATCGGAGGACATTAAGTCGACTAATGCAATGAGTACCGGAACAGATTCAATAAGTAAAGACAGCACTGGTTCAAGTCTAAACCACAGATTTTTATATGCAGGTCTCCAAGGTGATTGGCTGAAAACCACTCCTGCATGGCTATGATAGCATGTGGTTTCAAATTAGGCCAGTTTCCAAACGTTTTAAATATGCTGAATAATACTGACCTATATAATATGGTAAATTCGTTGGCTTCATGTAGTATTATAACATTACCATTTACCACTTATCAAGTATTCTACGGTGCTGTCGTCGTAACAACCTTGTTTCCATAGCAACTGATTGGTTATCTGACTAAACAATTGTACATTTTTCCAAGGAACTTGAAACCAGAATTATCACTGTTTTGGTGAATTGTTTTAAAATATTTCTTTGACTAGTATTTTGTGTAAACTACAATGTAGTTGTCAAATGTATTTTAAATTCTGTACAGTACTGTTACAACTTCCAGTTCAATGTTGAATGGTCATTTGTAGAACCATTCAAACAAATTCTGGATTCAAACTATCTTGGCTGTGACATGATTGGCTGTTTGGGTGCTGATGGCTGTAACATGATTGGCTGTTTGGATGTTGATGGCTGTGACATGATTGGCTCTTTGGGTGTTAAACATATGCAGACATTAAACCAGCACTTCCAAATATGGAAATCGAATTAATAACTTGACCTATTATGCCTTGAATGTTACAACAAATGTTGCCAATAAACCATGTGAAGGAATTCACTCACCTAAATGATATGTGTGGTTGAGATTTTTAAGTCACCTGTGTTTTTGAATGAACAATTTCCAATTGCTTAAAGTGAAGAAATTATCATTTGGCTGCATTTATAGCGAATGTATGGCAAACCTATGCTTTCAGAGTGTTGAAGAAATGAGGAGTCTTGGATTTTGCTTCAGGACTGACTGTAAAACATTAACTGGAAATTAATGTGGGCTCTGTTAGAATTTCACCTGTGAAAAGACTTTTACTGTGCGTGTTTGGTCTGTAAAGGTAACATGTTTAAATACATGTAACCCTGTATGGATATGTTCAGGGAATGAACCTTCTGGTTTTGACAGATATTTCCAATGGTCATAAGCTTAGCACAAATATCTAGCCTTGAGGAGCTCACTGAACGTAAGCTCAATACACTGTATGGTTGTGCTAGTTAACAATTAGTCTCTCTACAGTCCTGTAGCTCAATGAACTTGTTGTGGCTTTTGGAAATATATATACCAGAGATAAAAATGTTAAACATTGAGATTTCGCACAGGCTTTTCTGTCTAAAATGCATCTTTTAAACAATCTGCAATTATTTAAAGAGTACGAGACTGTGAATTTGTGGTTTGCTAGAGGAGACTTGCGTAAATCATCTAGCATTGTTGTTTTTGTGTCCTCCAGCAAGATGGCTATTAGTCTAGATAGTTTACATTAGATGTGGTGGGATAGACCTACTACCAAGGATTCCAAATTTTCTGTGATATTTTAGTAGTCTTTGCTTCTTGTTTTTTTCTGAGAAAATGAGCGTGAACAATTTTACCTTTTTTTTTTTTTAATCAGAGTGATGAAACCTTAACTTTGATACTATCAACTTGTAATTTTGTTTCCTGTGTTGTTGTTGTTTTGTTTTCCTATATTTAGTGCTTTATTAAGAAACTTACAGAAATAGGCTGGACCTAATTCTGACAGCTAATATCAGGACTGAATTTCGATTTTAAAAGTTTTTTTTATTACTAAATTGTGATATTCAGACCCCTATAGTATTAAAGCAGAATCAAAAATTGTACAAAACAGTTTCTTGCATGTTCTTTTATTCTCTGCAATCACTATAGCAGTTGTTACTATGGTGATGCGGGAAGGTCAAAGGTAGAACAGCCATTTATGTTATGTTTTAAATTGGGCTGAAATTTGAGAAGAATAATGTGACGAAAACTTAGCCTTCAATGTAAAAAAGCTTGTTAATAATAAATTTAAGGTCTAGAATATTTTAATTATATCTGATAACTGAAATAACTGGCTGTGAGATAATATTTATTTGTCATTTCCAGATACACATTCTGTATTTTATTAATACCTGTGCAGAAGACAATTGTCTGATTAATAATTAGTTAATGGCAATTACTTCACCAAATGCAGGTTCTGTTTTCAAAGCTACATGCTTACATGTTGACTTGATTTTATATGCTTAACTGAATAAAGTTTAAAATATCATTGTTTTAAGTAAAATAACAGGTGTGTTTTTTGATCGGGAAAGAAAAAACTGGATTCTTGAATAGATATAAAAAAAACTTTTGGGAAAAAATGCAACTTTTTTTATTATCATATTTTTAAATGGTACTTTATAATGAAGGAAATTTTTGGAAATAATGCACTACTGAAGTTTTTATTATAAGTCCAGAATAAAGTTTGACAACTTCGGGAATATAAAGTATGGCAAAGTTAAAGTATGTGAATCATAACAATTCAAAATAAATTAATTTTCAATTAAATTGTAAGTGCCAATCTTCATTATTTCACAGACCTGTAGGATTTTCAATCTTATATATTTATGATTTCAAAAAAGGTTTGTGATTTTAGGCAATTACATTATGCATACAAAATGTACATTAATTTGCATATTATACCACATAATTTGTTTATATTTGTATACATTAAGCTTTGTTGAACTGTTAATTCCTTTTATAGCCTCCACATTGTTTATACTCATTAATACATGGCTCCTCTATTATATACCTGCCTTTATGCTGTTATTTAATATTCACTGTCAATATATATATACATATATATACACATGGTTTGTACCACAATAAATGTTTTCAATTAAATATTAAGGGTTTTTGTTTGTTATTTATTTTAAAACATGTGAATGACCTGTGTCTGTTTGACCTGGTGCTCTCAGTGATAAGGGACAACATGCTAAAAATCTGATAATTGATTTGTTTGTATTAGGTTCTGTATTTGTCCTGTCTTGTCTTTGTTTTTCACCAGTTGCATTGAGGACCCTTTCCGTCACCCACTCTGCTGGCAGGCCGTCATGTGAGTCAAATAGCCCTAATCAAACAAACAAACTGGCACACTGTCCTATTTACCCAGAACTCAATAATATTTAATAATAAAAAATGAATAGTTTCCTATTTGTCCTGGGTGACCTCAAGTCCTATATATTGTAATCATTCATCTTTACCACACCATGATCTGCTCAGAAAATAGCTAGTTTTGAGTGAAACTTTCTTTTTGGCCATTTTCTGGAAGATATAACCCGTAAACCGGTATGGGATCACCACCTAGATTAACAAAATTTGGGCTGAATTTCTACTATAGGAATTCCTGACAAAATACAGTGGCATCAGGTTGATTATTACAGAATTATCTCCCTTTTCCTAATTTTTATACAGTGTATGAGGAATCGAATGTAGCCTTCTTGACGAGCAAACTGAATGTAGAATATTTTCCATCTAATAGAATTATTGCAGTGTACTTAACACTGACGAATTTGGATCGATTTTCTTTTTAAAAGGCACATTTATGATAAAATGAGTTATCACGTTATGTCATATACCAGACCAAAACGTCTCTACCCAAGTTCACAAGACTTACGCTGAACGGACCACGCCTAGTGTAGATGCGATTTCGTATCTAAGAAACTACAGTATATAGACGCCTAGTGTTCAAATAGTTCACCGTCGTCGTTTGTGGTCAAGTGCAGTACCACGACTCCATACACCACTTCTAAAACAGAACTTCCAAATAAGCAACATACCCTAAAGCATGGCGTGAAACACCGATCATTCAATCAATCAACCATACTGTGACTACAACGACACACCTATATTCGACTGCCGCGGTGCTACGAGCCACAATACGACTAACAATCACACGGACACCTATGACATTGTTTAGACAATTTGGGTTACCACCTATACCATACATGATCCATCTGACGTCACTTTATGTCCCGAATCGGGTGATCGATTTTCGGTTAGTTGGATTGGCACAGACCGTTGGAACACAATGGCTACCGCTATCTCCTTACTTGTAAACATGTCTTATCCAAATTTGCTTGAGTCATTCTGATTCGAAAAAATTGAGGTTCAGCTAATCGAAACTTTTAACACCGTTTTTGCCATGGGACGCCAACGACGCCTTTGCCACCAACTTTGCCCTGGAAAGCCAAAACGCTCTGTTTATAAACGGACATTGAAAGAAAAAGAATTTATCAGCAATTAGAGTTAAACAGTTTTTGTAACAATGCAACTTGTTATTTGTCCACACCTGGAACAAAACGAAGCAACTATATAAGGTGGAAGGGTTTAATCGTAAGTTTAAAAAGGTCTAATGTATAAACAGACTCTCCCTAAAAAGAAAGGCAACATTAATTTTTTTATCCGAATAAGAAGTTTTAACATCATTTTAAATACAGAAATAAGCATCACATTACTTTGAAATTAAGTACACTGGTTGTTTTGAAGTCCATTAAAATGTCATAGTTTAAATGCAAAGTCAATATCTGTTGTGCCTATCATTAACCTGTAACACAACACGACCCGACTCGGCATAGAGATGATCAATCGATGAATACGGTTTTGCGGAATTCTCCTCCATTCTTTCTCAAAAGACTGCTACAGTTGTTGGAGATTTTGCGGCGCTGGATATCGACGATGCACGCGTCTATCCAAATCACCCCACAAATGTTCTATTGGGTTCAAATCTGGTGATTTGGACGGCCAGGGCAACACCGTTACGTTCTGGTTATTTAGAAACTGGACAGTAGCACGAACCTGTGCGGCCGAGCGTTGTCGTTCTGAAAAAATTCTTTACATAGATCCATTATGGGCAGCATTTGTGGCGTCAAAACCTCATGTCTCTATCGAGCGGCGTTAAGGTTGCCAGGGATTTCCACCAGTTGAGTTTTTCGGGCACAAGATATGGCAACCCACATCATCACACTACCTCCTCCGAAATTGTCGACATCAAGGACGCAGTTCTTTGCGACCTCTCATTCCGACGTCTGTAGACACGTGCACGACCATCTCTTCTCTGCTGCTTGAAAATGGATTCATCGCTAAACCAGACGCGCCTTCAGTTTCGCAGGTTCCAGTCCCTTACTCTGTTGCACCATCGGACCCTAGTACGTTGATACTGATGTCTCAGTACTACGACAAAGTAAGTACGTCTGGCGCGTAAGCCGTTTTGACGGAGACGGTTTCTGACTGTCTGTGCCTATATTCTCCGGAGACCTGGGACATTTGATG